>QNGE01002076.1:0-128834 GCA_008508345.1 Paragonimus westermani
GGAAAGGCATTTGCTGAAAGCAAAGGACATAGTGCAGGTTCAAAATATGGAAGCGCATAACGCAATTGCAGTAGTGCTGATTAATATAACGCGTAATAATCAAACTAATCCAAGGGGAAGTCAAACAAACGACTGGAATGCAAACAAGCGTTCGGATGTAACGACGATTCCCTTTACGGTCAGATCAAAGTTACTGTCCAAATGGAATTCAGTTAATTGTGAAAAACTTTATTATCCTCGTAGGCAAATCATAAAGATGTCATTGTCAAGAACGCCAATTATAAAAGAGTTGAATTTGTGCCGAAGAATTCAAGCGTTAAGTCTTGTGGCCCAAAACAGTTTTAAAAATGGACAAATTTTTAAATGGAATTTTTTTGAACGACATTGCACGATTTTTTTCGAGACCCTTATTTATTGTTCTCAGTTGGATGAACCGCAAACGAATTTAACAAATGGTATTGAGGATTACAGTGCCAGTTAAATTGCAAGCTGTTGGTGTGATGCAACTCGGTTTTTTCTCTGAAATGTTAATATCATCGATAGAATTCGTTGTGATTTCGGCCACCGTTCCACCGTTAAAGACGTGTTTGTGCACGATAATTTGTTGTTTAGCTTTGTGTCTACATTTTAAAGTATGTTAAAGTATATCAATGATATTTCGTGATGGCAAGTACGCACATCGTTTTAGAATTCAAGTAACACATAACTATTGTCAACCCTCGAATTTCAAATTTGTCAACGAATTTTACTCACCAAGTCAAGGGTGGAATATCTCGAGTACACAGGTTGACTAGCAATAGACTGGATACTGTGCTACACAAAAGTAAATCTTTTTGAATGACATCTATCATTCAAATCATATTACTCCCTTAACATAGAGAAAGCTTCCATAGTAGCCCAGCCGCTTAGGACTCTACAAGCAGCAAATTTAAAGATGGTTTTTTGAGTGGGTGAGGAACCACCTGATCAGCAGTGGAAACTAACGGGCACCTTGATTATGTGTTACATTCAACACCAGATCAGAAGCGATGATTCCGAGAATTTGTTTTCAACAGAATGAAGAACCCAGAAGACCATAGATGCATGTTCAACCGGTGTTACGAAGCAAACGTTTCAAGGCACCAAGGCAATACAGCATAAATTAGCTCACTTGAGTTACTAAGTTACTGATTGCTTGCCAGGCTTGATATCTAAACTACAAACCATCAATCAAGGTGACGTAGCACGCCTCTAGAAGTTTGTGTATAGAATTCTTCGAGGGTTGATGTGTCGGTCAAATCGGTAGACCATCAACCCTAGCTTTAAAACTCAGGAATATTTCCAACAATTTAAACACACTAGGGTTTCCACAGTGGTTAGGGTGTGTTTATTGAACAAGGTAGAAACATTCAGTTAGGTTTTTTACTTAGCACACGACTCGTCAGCAGGAATTACAAACTGGCGTGTAATGAGAAGCCTGTCAGTGATTCACAGTTGCTTCACGACTCGGGACACTACCCAAATATTGCGTCAAGCGCCATTCCAAACAAACCTCGAGTTAGCGGTGGTCATATATCCTTATTAAAAGAGGATTCCTCGACTATGAAGAGTGTAAACCACAGAAGCTCTGTTCAGAGCAAATAGATCGCACAAGATGAGCCAATCTGACTTTTGGGGCAAGAATCATGACCCAGCAATTATAATAAAACGGGAGAAAGTCCAATATCAAACAGTCTCAAACACCTCATTCTGGCATGCGGCAGCTTGTCGACTGCTGCTTGCATTCGATCTTCACATTGTGACCTCCGCTGAACAATCGGTTCGTTTCTTTTTTTGACTGTTTGATTTTTTACAATTCTGTATTTTGCGTCAACTTGGCGCTGGATGAGGCAACTCATTTTTAGTAACAAGTGGGGTCAGACAGAACTAAAAATACAATTAATGGAAAATCGCCCCTACAAGAATAACTTGTTCATAAATTTCCAATATCGGTTGCAATGTTGGGTTGATATGTCAGGAAGTGTTTTGTTGAAATCTTCACATACTCCAAGGGGATAACACTGTGAATAACCGTTTATCTGGCAGGCAGTTTTCGCTGGTATGATCCGAAAGGACCAAATATCTTGTCATGGCCGAGAAAGTGACATTTCTGTAAGGGCTGGAGTATCATCCTGATCCAATGTAGAAGTATCCGTGTGTCGCCTAATCGCTCACACTTGACCCCGACATGCACAGTTTTCTGATTCCCCGAGAACAAACTGTAACTAGTCAGAGCTCCTCCAGTTTTCAATCGATTAACAAATGTTAGACTGCGATAAGCAAAAAGTTAAATTCGGCAGTTGTTCAGCACGTATTTGACCTTATTCCGAGAGTGAAAGCGTAATGAAAACAAATGACAAAATTCTCACTGATGCTGGATAGCCTGGCAACAAACGTTAAAGTGTTACGAGTCTAGAGCAGAATTCACGACAGTTTCCTTACCAGCGCTGACTGTTCTAGTGAGTTAGTGTCTACGATTCTCCATTTTCTTGCTACAGTCTCCATATCATACACTATTATCGCTAGACATAGAATGTACCTTCTGGGAGTAGGTGTTGCCGTGACACTTTCAATTTCAGCTTGCTAATTAAAGGTGTCAACTTTGAGGAATTAATAGACAGGAGGATATACATCTTTTAGGGGCTGAACAGCTTGGCAGTCGTTGTCTTAACCTAACACTTTACTGTTCCTATTTTCAAATGGCGCTCCAAATTTTTGCTGGTGCAATTATGCCCTACGAATGATTCTTACCTAGACCATTGTGAACACTGTAATAGGATAGTAAATGCAGCCGTGAATACACAATGCAGACAACTTATTCCACTTCATTTCAAAAGCAACGATGTGGTTTCTCAGTGATCTGCCCTACTTAGGTTACGGAAGAATATTTTTCTGCACTTCTAACGTCCCGACATTTTGAACGTTTTGCAAACAATTAACCACTATCATCCCATTAATGGGGAATGTACATCACAAATAAACTTGATCCAAATGTTGTTGGAGTGATTTTTTACCACCGGGGTTTGTTAAGTGAAATTAGTCGAACATACTGACTGCCCATCAACGTATTTTTCTTCATAGTCAACAGGACGGTCCTTGCTTGTCTATCATACAATTGTAGCATTCAGCATGCAGCTTGTATTGACATTCTGGCTGAGAATTTGTGGTAACTGTTTCTTTGCGAAAACAGAAAAATTAGTCAGCTGTCGATAACCTCGCGAAAACAAGGTCCTAATGTTATCTGACCTTCGTGGCCACGTTTAATTCAAAAGAAATAAGACCCATGATTTTGAGTAAACTGAATGAATATGAAAAATAATTTTTCTCACCCTTATGATAAACAAATAAGTTATTTTAGGATGTTGGTTTCTTGTGCTCTGTTGATACGCGAATACAGTTTACACAATCCTAGTAGGTGATAAGCTGGCCTTCACAATGCACGAAACAAGGTTGTCTATACTTTGTTTTTACCACAGAAATTGCCTAAACAAATTGATCAAATACCGTACGGAATTCGAGTAGCGTTGAACGGCTACGTCTTATCTGACGAACAAGTATGCTCTAAGTAGATGTTTTGTTGAGCGGCAATAAAAGCGTACAATTATGTTTTTTTTTTCACTTCAGTGCCTCGATGTCATTTGTCAAAGTGGCAGTCCAAACACACGGCTTGACGTGACTTGAGAAAACTTATCAGCATGACTGAATTTCGAAGAAAACTTCAAAAGCTAAAAACGTGCCAATACAGTTTACTTTTGAATACGACCACCGCGGCTTATTTATTGCAAGCAATGGGCCTTGTACAACATAAGAAAAGGATATTCTGACCGTATTGCAATTCTTTCCAATATTGTATTCAGTTCTGTGAGTTGTTAGCGACTAAGTTCGAAATGTGATTCACAAAGAAGTTTTCACCCTGTTCCCGCATACGCTATCCAGATAGTGCAACTTTCAAACCAATTAGTAACAATCACATGGAGTTTAGTGCGTATTCATTTATTCATGACACTGAACTATGACCGTTCGAGATTCATGCTCGCGTTTCTATGTCAGAATCCCTTGAAGAAGTCATTGACCGGGTTCGTTAGTAATACCTGAAATGCAACTTCTCAGTTCATCCGCGCCGGTTAAAAGTATAATGACCAGAATACATCATAACTTGCTAACATGTAATGCAAAGTGCAAAACTGGTGGCGTTTTTCTTAACAAGACTGGGTGAATGTGTACTGTGTTAAAAAAAGGGACGGGAGCGTGGTCTACTTATTGCGTGATAAATAAAGAAGTAATATTTGCAGTGTTTTATTTCGCCACGAAAGTGGTTAGAATTGATTTGTTATCTTACTGTTCGAAACCGTTTTGCTGCATGTGGCTGTAGTTCACTAGTGGGCTGTAAGGTCTCTTCGGTGACTGCCCTTATAAACATGTGAATTGGGACGATTGCAGTCTTACCTAGGCCGTGCTATCGACTTCAGGCATGCAATTTCCTGTTTCTGGGGCCATGAGACAGGTTTTTAGTACTAATTTCCGTTGATACAACCTTATTTTGTAACACATTCCGACTGGACCCACTAAAGTCGGTAACACTCGTAAGAAACAATGTTTTCTACTTTTGGACTCCACATTGAAACAGTAACCAAACACAACCCTTTAATTTTTCCGGGCGAAATTTAAGTGAATTAAACACCATGTCATGAACTTACCAAACGTAACTCACACGTGCTTCTCAACATCAGTAATGTCGTCAATTTATTTTCTGTGATTTTTCTGCTCCAGAGTTGCAAATGGCGTTGCGTAAATGGTATAAATCCCCATATATCAAGAGAGAACAATGCAAGTAAGTTTGAGTATCACTTGGAAACTTGACACAAGGGATAATATAACCATAAAATGAAAATTTTAATGAGCAAAACTTTTTAACGTGATATGATAAAAGTTCATATCCCATTAGACTTCGTTTATTTCCACCTTCTTGAATCCGAAATTTGCCTAGTGCAAGTTGAATGCAAAGACTGCTGAAGGTCAGCAGACTGACAAAAGTATGAAGTCACTGGTAAAGATGCTGAATATTTTTGAATAGTAGTATGATTACCCGTCAATCACCGCTTGATTTAAGATGTGGTTTACAGTCACGTTGATGACTGTAGTAATCACTATTGAAATGTATCTTACAATTGCACGCGGAGATGTTCATTAAACACCAGTTACTAACTAGTAAGTTGGTAAAAACAGTGCGAGAACACAAAAATTAGCAGGATATCCATTTTATTCAACAGTCCAAAGCATCAAAGTGCATGGAGGTAATTACGCAATGTAATGGTTACCTTATTACTGTTCTGATTTACAAGTGCTTTCCACCAATCGGATTGTTCACCACTCACAGACAAAGGACAGCAGATACGTTATACACAGTGTTGACTCCACCTTCATTTGAACGTCTCATTGTTGGTCTTGTTGGCCTCTGGGACTATCTTTCCACTCCTGTCAGCAAATCAAGCCCTGTCGTTGTCTGGCGATCAACTGACCGCATGACAACTCTTTCCTACTTCGCTCCATGCTGATAAAACGGTTGAATGTCTTTCACCTCGCCGTCCAACTTATATATTGGACATTTTCCGGTTGCAATGTATACTGTATTTATGACACGCACCATTATGACCTCCAGAACTGTTCCGTTGAGCTTCCCGCGATGAATCACGGTTGAGATATTTTGTATTTGTTTTTCGTTATTACTGTTCCGTGTAGTACCATATCAAAACATCGTCCTCACGTTAGTCTTCACCCGTGAAGTGGCTTATCTGCTAGCGTCACTGAATTTACTGGACGTCGGCCATTTTCTCCATTGACATCGATCCGTCCTTCGGCAGTGGTGCGGTCCTGTCGAAGACGCGTCACTGCTAGGTTCTGATGAAATGCGGAGCAAACACTTACCTCTTCCGAAAGGTCAACAACCTACTAAGAGAAACATCGAAGTGACTTCGACAGATCTTTTAAAAACCCACCTTCTCTTCTTTAACGATCACGGAAATTTGTGGAGGATTTTGTGTACAAACGGGGCGGGCCTTTTAATCGGTGATTGTTTCCATTCAGTGAATTATCGAAAATGGAGATCACCAATTAAGTTGATCTACACAACGAATGCTCGCATGCACATCATTCACCAACTAACAAAGTGTGCACACTTGAGAAAGATTTGCATGAAGGAAACCGAATTCGGGTGAATTTTTCATCTTGTAAAGACATATCATAATGATTCCTGAAACGGAATAACGGTGATTGTGCGGAATGTGACAAAGTTTGGGGAGGATCTCAAATTTGCTTTAAAACAGTAAACACTCATTAGTTTACGCGAGTAGCTTTCAATAGAATAATCGACTCGGTGAGAATAAAACAGTGCTCCACATTTATGGTTTTGGCGTGTACGAAAAATCGGCTATAATAAAATATATATCGAGAAACTATTCTTGGTTTATCAAGGAACAGCGCTGCATAGGATTTTTCTAGGATGCTTGTTCCTTGCCAAATACATGAAATAACATTCTGTTACGTGATTAAAAATTGAAGATTGGGCGTTTGAATGCAATCACTCAGCTACTACCGCCATAGTTAGATAGAGTTGACCACGACGACAGCCTTCACTTACTATAAGCATTACGAGACCAAATTTCTCGACTTCGGTCGTCTTTAGATAACAAATAACGCTTTTTTGGATATGGCTAATCAGTGTTAGGTGACTAAGAAATCTTAGCTCACTTGTGGCAGTGAATCACTCTGATTGGTAGTTGTCCAACATACCAGAACTACACTAGAGACTTAATCGGTTAAGGAACGACTGAAATGCATGAATATTGAAGCTGCCTCAAGCTTGATGTGAATATACGATACGGTTGCATCGAATTATTTCAACGGACTCACTTCGGAATCTATATCTGACTTAGTATTCTGTCAAGGTGTCCCAAACCTGGATGAAAAATTCAGTTCTCACTTATGTGATCTGTCCAGACCACGTGAATCCATTTTCAGTTATCTTGTGGACGTTTCAAGGTTTCCACGAACCCCTGGTTGAAAATCTCAAAGGAAACTTTATTTACTATACAGGTTTTGGTGACCCTTCAGATCTAGACAGTAACATAGATTTCATGGCGTCACAGATTTCGACCTGTCTTCCAAGGCTGCAGTTAACAACACATTTACTTTGTCTCCTATCGAGATGACCGGGTAATCTGATCATTATCTGCAAGCGAAATTGCTTGAAATATCGTAAGTGTTAATTCGGTTGCACCCAGCGTGAGACCAGTGGTGCAGTAGCTGGAAAGCCCAATGAAATGAGACAGCTGCGATCAGCTATAGCCAATATTTAACTTGAAATTTGTGCTTTGTTTCTGCACCAACGTCAGAACCTGTTATATAACCATGCACACATTTGGCGATCTGTTTTCACCCACCTCCCCTCACCTGTGTTGTTTTTTATCGACTGATTTATGTGTTCAATTTTTATGCATGGACCGTCCACAGACATTGACTCAAGTGCTTTGAATTTGATTGTTAGCATTAACTAACGGTCTGTTCTTCCTTAGATTCTCGAATCACCTGCGCAGCTCATTTGGTGCACATTGTTAACTCGGATAACTGAGGGTGATTGTAACCTTCAATTCATTCATTGTGTTGTTAGTAGCACCGTAGTAACCGACACATCCTTCTGTGACTTTTGGTTCCTGAGTTATCTACGCGACACTTAGAATTCTAAGGAAACATTTGTGGTATCGATCGCGATCATTCGCTTCGTTGCTTGTCTGTTGCATAAAGTTGTCGCGTCTTTGATTTGAATGTTCACTTCACACATGTTAAGTTAATGGGACAGTGGATGCACATATAGAAAGCTTAGAAAGGCGATATTGTCCGTTTGCCTTGGTAACACAGAAGTGGACGGAAGGGTTTAAAAGTGGATGCTGCAGATTGGTGCTTTATGCACACCACTACTATATATGATTTGGTTGCGGTATTCAAAACTTGCCACCACAAGTCTGAATGAGGACAATAAACAAGGTTTCCGCCCATCTATATTCAAGCTTCAGCGCATTGTGTTACACTCTTGAAACACTCGTCGCACGAGTGGTAAAATTTACATCGAGTGGTTCTTCTTCTTGAGCACCAGTCGGTTCGGTGGAATAACGGAGTACTCTGACAAGTAAATGAACCTGCTCAGCCAGTAATCGTGAGACTTCCATAAATGCAGTGTGATACGGATCGCAAGTTTACTATCCTAAAATGTAATCCTATGACAAACTTTTCATGCTATTGAGGTGAAATTCCTGTGCGTTTTCGAGATTTACGGCAGACCAATACAGCTACATTCCACAGAATATAGGAAAAACCATCACAATGACAATGCAGGCCACACTTTTTAAAGTTCTATCTATAATTATCAAGTCATTAAAATTAGCTTCAGAAAACGTATGCCAAACTGTCAATGACCGTTTATTGATAGATTTGCCATGCCGGTTGTAATTCCAGGTATCCGGTTCACAGAAATAATTTTTCTTTCAAAAAGTCATTAGTAACTCAGAGGTCAACATGCAATGACACAGAACGAGTTACTGAACGGCCTAATTAAATGCAGGCGTACCTCACTGAGCTGTTAGTGACAACAAAACGAACACAAGAGAAATGTTAAAGAATTCAAGCAAGTTATGACCATAAAAATGTTGACTCAGAAGTGTTCAAAGTTAGTCGGGATGACGACTACCAGGTTCCAAATTACCAGTATCCGGGAACCAAGGATATTGCAGAGTTGCCGTTAACCGCTGATAAGCAACTGGAGCTGCGAAGGTGTTTGTAGTAAGATGGGGATAAAAGTTTGGATATGAATTCCGATTGGTTGACAATTTCATGGGGTCTGGTACCAACTGAGTACGATGTTCAGAATATAATCGCTGTCAAGCCGGTCAGTTCAACGATCCTTTAAGTTTGTTCTGTTGGTTCTGATGGATTTTAATGTAGCGCCTCCTGACACGCTCTTGTCAGTAACAAAAATCACCACAGTTTGTTCAGTAACCAACTGTACGTAAAATTTGTCAACTAGTTACCAGCGGAGTGATCCACCATAGGATCAGATGCATTTATACAACAGCGAGAACCTATCTTCTAACCAGCAACATCAGTTCACCTCAAAGTCTTACCATCTACACTCTCTCATACTTCCTACAGTGAATACCGTTTCCATCAGAGTTGAGCGTGGTAATCGCTATTTGTTATCTCAGTGCCAACTGTTTGAGGACTTTTCACCCTAGCAGATCTATACGTTGCATGGCAGTAACATCTCAGACAAAGTGACACCGTAAGTCAAATAGTTACAGCATCGTAGTGTTACTAAAGAGGTGAGTGCTATTAGACTCGACCGTGATGATACACGCAGCGCCTGCACAGAGCTTACAACAACTTAGGTTTTTCAAAAACGGGCAGGCTCATATATTGGTGAGCTGTACTGCTTTCCGGCCTTCTTCACGTTTGTCATCAGCATCCCTGTGAATGATGTACTATGTGGATAAGCTGTGTGTATCGTCAGCCATAGTGGGATACGAGCTAGTACACATTTAGATCGCTTGATACCTACTCAGTAATAGCAGAATGAAGAGACGTCTACTATGATCATGCACTAAGATACGCCTTTCTATGACAAAAATAGCTTTTAACAGTAGCTAGCTCGAATCACTGCAACACTGACTAAAATCAGTATTAATTTGATGCTTTGTTGCATGCGCTGGGTTCATTTTATGCTATATAGGTATGTGACGTTTTTGCGACAGATGGTTATTATTATGTGGTAGCTTCAAACGGTCTAGTGAAAACGTGTCTGTGCGACCACCACTGTCTATTGTAAACTATTAAGAATTGTTTATTTTCGTTGGAAATGGTTCAATCTAAGAAGGTTTGAGGGAACGCGATCACACAAAAGGGTTAAATTGAACTTGGGAAACAAAAGAGAGCTTCGTTTAGACGATGCAACCAAAATTACGGAGGCGTTAGATGGATGGGAAAGTGGTGAGATTCGACAACATTGTAAAAGCAAACTTCTTTATCTTTGCCAATGGTGTGCAACTTATTGGGGCTACGAGCTCTTCAATTCTGCATGTTACACAAATCAGGAGTTTATCTGAGATCAATACTGTTGATTGTTACTCCTACAAAGCATGACAGAGAACTGCGGAAAACAACAATGTTAACACCAGACAAACAGTCAATGGTGGAAACTAATTTTCAAGAATAGGTTCTAATCATTTGCACTGATTGCTTCAGTTATTCCGAAAAGTAGACGTATGTCCAACATGAGTGCTGTCTAAATCTGTATCAACCTACTCTCTGAAACAACCGGTGATAACGTACGTAAAGTTATACAATAGTCCGTATTCACAACTGATAATCCAACGTCAAGTTTGCAACTGCTTCGTCCGTTGTTTGTGCCTGTTGTGAAATGTTACTTTTAAAGTGATAACTTCGGGCAAGCTTGTGGTTAGCTTACTGGGACCACTTCCAGCTGACATACTTTTCGGTTCTTTTGACACAAGTAATAAGAAACGGTTGGTGTCAAGTGCACTTATAACCGTTAGGCTGAAGGTATACTAATCTTCATCAACGCAGAGAAAAGACATAATGCGATATGTTAACATTGCATTTAGTCTCATCAGTCGTAACCTCGAAGCGCGCAGATTATATACTACAGATAAATAGAGACAGATGAGGTATGGACATTATGTCAAAAACACTTCGACAACCTGATGAGTTGATGCAACCACTTTTGTACATATGGCGCCAGATGGTGAGTTTTGATCAGTATAGCTTAGCTAAAGGCCAGTGGCTTCGGATTCTGACTGCGTAACTATATAGCATTTCTGGTTGTCTACTAGCTCAAATACTGTTGTAGTGACGTTTACACAGGCAAGCCAGATCGATGGCTATCTCAGCTAGTGACAAAATACGTCCAGAGATTTTTACAATGGTAAGTGACAGAAATTTTGAACCGCTGACTCCGCTGCTCGAATTCCCGTATCATTGATTGTTAGACGCCTCATAATAACGAATCACTGAGATTACCCTCTTAGTTCACTTACACTATTGTTAAGCATTCAGAACACGAAGCTACTGGCTTTTAGCGAAGCTATGCTGCTCAAAACTCAACAGCTGCTAGTATTTGCACAGAAGTGGTCAAGGCAACCCATCGGGTAGCTGTGATATTGGTGAAATAATACTCGTTTGTTCCGGATATTTCTGTAAACTACGTGGGTCACGGGATTCTGCACTTGTCTAGAGGAATCGTTAACAAGCTTTAGCGAGTCTTGATTGGGATAAGTGAAATAAAGTCGACCATGAGTGTCATTGTTGATCAACTGGCTGACAGCTACCATATAGTCAGCATTGATCGATAGCTCACTGCTATTTACAAGGTTCCGCTGAGTCGGTCGCTAGTCCTTAATCAGCGAACGTTGACCATTGTCAATGTCACTGCCATTCAATCGCGTAGAACAACCTTGTGTGAGCAGAAAAGTTCACACAATCGCCCCAGCTGTCTTGGCCGTTAGTTCACTCACACGACTGATACGTAGTTAGCTAACACGAAAATGAAGTTCACAAACATGTGTGACGTGGTGTGAATTTCCATCATGTGGCATGTGGCCGACAGTTTACGCTTTACTTTCGTCTTTTCATAACCTTTAAAGATTGATGAAATTTTGTCGAAAATACGTTTGCTACACTTCGTGTTTTATCATGTACACGTTGAGGTGAATTTATGAGTGCCCATACCGTGTTTACCTCTACTTGCTTGTCACATATAACTTGTACTTTTAACGTTCGCTACTAATAGGAATAAACGAAAAGCTAACATTTCGAAACATACGTCTTCTTTCTGCATCGCTGATGTTAAAAAGAAACGGAAGTTTCGAAAGTTCAGTTATTATGATGGGCCTATAATCGAGCATGGGGCTGGTGAATTGTCAGCATATCTAGTCGACCCCTGTCAACAGAAATCAGATGAAATTCAAACTCTCAGTCTATCGTCGACACTTACGGTCTGGCCAGTATGCTTACTTCTTAAGTCCTGTGTCGTTTCGATATTAAAGAGGATTGTTCCGAAAATTTACGACATGGGAGAACGAGCCTGTCCGAACAAAGGCCTGCCAAAATAAGTAGAACCACTCTAAAATCAGATGGATATTCCACGAAATTCACAGACAGATACAGCAGCAACTCGGGACGTAAACAGTTTCCATTTTCTGACTGAAGACTGCAGTCTTTTGAAAAAAACTATTTGAATAAACATAACACATACCGCTGAAGGTAGTTTGAACAACGCCCGGGCGAATCTGGTATTATCTACCACCTGTACATCAATTTCTTTCGTTGTTATGTCACAGTAACGATTCACTTGTGTGGCAGCACTGGTAGATACCGGAGCACATTCCCGCATGTGTCAGAAATATGCTTGAATTTAACGACTTGACGCAACCGAATCTTCTTATGACCTTGAACACAACGTAGAACACGGCAAGTGTGAACTCGGCAACTAATCACAAACAGTCCGCATCATCCGCTCTTCATTGCTAACAAATGTGTCAACCCAAAATCAAATGGGATGAAGCGATCTACATCCGGTACTTAACAAAGTCGAACTAATGGCAAAGGACCGCACAGGTAGTAACTGACATACGGCATTTTTCACCGTTCACTATACAGAAGGCTGCTTGCCTGTTTCATACTCAATTTACCTTGGTAATGAAGTGATCATAGTACATAACTGATTTGTACAATTATGTATCCACTAGTTCCAGTATCTGTCTTTATTCACTTGTACAACTGCATTTTATTGTGATTTGTGTTTGATGTAATACAGCGAAAGGATTAAAACTACCAAATTGTGAATTGTAAACTGCTGGATTTCTGGTTTTGAAGTATATTTTGATTTTTTTGGTAGATTGTGTGTAATTTACATATTTTTATTTCATTAATGATATTTAGGCTCCCCATTGTTTAAGCAAACGAATACTGTGCTGCATACTACTTTGGCTATTAATCATTCATGCCTCCAGTCAGATGATTATTACTTACAGGAGTACCACTAGGTTCCAATCTTCTAAGCATGTCCCACCTTAGCCATTATGACCAGATAGTGGAAGTGCATCGGCCAATAACTGTTTGTCCATGCACACACAGTTTTGTCGTATTAGTGCTACTGCGAATTTCAGTCAGACTGATGCTTGAACGCACATTCCATGCAGGAAGTTTGATAAACTACAACTTTTAGTCGCCTGTCAATTCAGGAAAACGAGTGGATGTTAGCAAACATCTTTTGACAACATGTGCTGCAGAAGGACAGTTTGATGAGACCACAAGTAGATGAACAATTAACCAAAATGTATTCGGATAGCTTCACTATCCACCTGATGCTTACCTCATGCACAGTGTCTTCGGTAGTTAAATTTTTGATGCAGGAGAAAACAACTTTTTTCGAACTTTGAGCACACGATGTCACACTACAGATCGATCAAAACTAAAAACCAAAGTTCCTTTATGATCAGATTTCTTCTGTAGGTACAGTCTGGGCTATGCACGACCAGAATCTCATTCTGACGCTCTAATTTTTCTCTTCGGAAAATTGTCTTCCAAGTGTCAGTTAGGTTTTTCCCTTGATATTAAGTTTCAGTAGGGTATGTCTGGCTACTTCAGTTTGCTAGAACCGACACATAAAGCTATCCACGCCAGCGAAGCATCTTCATAGTAGTTTGGACGGCTTAGCTGTCTTCTGTTAAACCCAAGTGTCAATTATCTGCTAACCAGAGAAACAGAAATGGGCTGTTTAACAAAATAGTGTAGTTATTAATTCTCAATCGCTTCTAGTTATAGCCGACTGAAGCACACTGCCGGTAAACGTGGTGCTGGTGGCAAGGGCAGTGTTGTAAACTCCGTACTTTCCACTTTGTTCATGTAATGGAGACATCTGGTTTCGTCAACCATATAAGTTGGATTGTGTACCTACTGACGTTGAAGGTTAACAGACTTATGTTTCAGTCCACCCGTGTCCTGTTTGCGCCAAAATAGGACACTTGTTAAGTTATATTTCCCGACTGTTCTTATCCCATATGATGCTGAAGAAAGGCATCCAGTTTACCATGAAACTACGGCCTCAGTTGTATCCCTGTGATATGTGTATAGAATTGTGCAGTCGAAATTGGGATCCAAGCAATCGAACTGTGTCACTACTCCACAAGTCAAATGAATATAAGTTATAAATGACGTTCAACTAATGTTTGGATTATTGTAGCTAGGTGAAATCCTGAATGCCAGTGGCAAAATGTTAGTTGGCTGTTAGAACGTTGTAGGGTTTTACTGAGGAGTAAAGTCCTCCGAGAAAGTGTATAATGATTATAATTCTGACTCGGAAATGTGCCCGTTGTGATAAGAGGATGGACAGGGTATTTTCTGACATTCGGTTACTACGGATCAAATACATGTACTAGGCGTTTAGCATTTATCTTATAAAATTTCATTCAGTTGTTGTTGCATGTCCTGGCTAATAATCAGTTTACTCATTTTGTATAAAAATTCTCTTCCCTGTTCACGGCTGTTGCAATGGCTATACTTAAAACACAACTGAGTTTTCACATGCACGCACCCAGCTACAGTCCCTAGTATCATGCACGGACCGTCTGAACTACTCGAAATGTCGTGACCGCAAGAGACGTTTGGCATGCGAACTTGTTTGTTGCACAAGCTCCCGTGTAGGTCAGGTCAAAAAGTGTGAATAATATATTAAGTGCGAGTATTATACTACTCACAACAAAACTGCCTGTTATAAAAAAGATGGAAGACGGTGAAATTCCGTTAGATTCGTTCGTTACCTCCTATATTACGACTTCCATCAGTTCAATATCTCGGAATTAATTAAAGTTGTTCCGCGGTGTCCAATGGGGATAGTAGAACAGCTGCCCTTATTTGTCCAGAAGTGGATGAGTACTGCATATTACTAACAAATCATTGCACCTAAACCAGTGTAGCTAATAGCTTGTACAGGATAATTTGGTCGTGTCGGTATGGGGCCGTTGTTTTAGTGTTCTACATGGTTATCTCATTGGCAATCGTGGCAGGGATATTTACCAGTGACCAGCTCCAACAAGAAATTAGGTGACGTTTGTATATAGTCTGTTTGTACGTGCGTACGTGTATGTCGCCCTCCGTTCGATATAGGCTGGCTTGAATAGCTGTTCGAAAAAGAGAGATGAGGTCAATTCTGATGTATGTTCAATTTAGGCAATCGAAACCTCTAACCTCTCATCAGTGAACAGCTTATGGTAAATTGCACATAAGCTGGAAGGTGGAATATTGTCACTAGGCTGTGTAAGAAATTTCTCAGAAAACTAACTCACGGGGATGCATCGGTAAGTCCGGCTGGATCAGTCCAGGCGTAGCTGATATTTGATTCATCGGAAGGCAAAAGTTTGTCTTTGACTGTCATACATTCAGAGGTTCTGTCTACTAAAACAGTATAAACCCAGTTGGAATATGACCTGGTTGACGTATCTACGGCGTGATTATACTCTGCAGTTCACAACGTCAATCGTGAGTCTGAACTTCTTTGCTATCGCCGAGAATTTCCTCACTTTCGCCTGTTTACATAGCTGAATATTTGCTCATACATGGTGACTGAAGTAATTTATTGTCGTCCGTTATTGTTTCCATAACTTTCACTCTTCGATAAGTGTGAGCCAGCCGAATGACTGCCGTTCTTTACATAACCTCACGTATCACTGCCATTAGTTCATTCGTCAGAACACCATTCCTCCAAAATCAACACACTGACTAGCAGAAGCGGAAACATTTGTGGTGGACTGAATTTTACAGGAAGGATTGAGGAACTGTGCTTTTACCACAGCGAGTTAAACGGAAAATTGAGCCTACGAAGAATTACAGATAACCTGATAAGTTCAATAGTAAAACATCCGGTAATTTAGAACGGAATTGATTTCTTTCGTGTACGACTTGTTCATTCATAAAACTAAAAGTACACTAGATTTTCATGTTGACAGACTGAGCCAGGAGACCGCATTGAGAAAA
The DNA here is from genome assembly GCA_008508345.1 of Paragonimus westermani. NCBI lineage: Eukaryota > Metazoa > Platyhelminthes > Trematoda > Plagiorchiida > Troglotrematidae > Paragonimus > Paragonimus westermani. The sequence goes on from QNGE01002076.1 coordinate 16,117, forward strand.
ATACTTACCACAATACCTGAAAGTCCAAAATGATAGCATCAGAGCACAATAACTTGTTCTCACGAGGATGTCCACATTACATCGCAATAGAGACCACCCACTTTGACATGATCCATCACTTCATCATAACGTCTCAGGCACGTATTGTGTTCACACAGAACAAATAATCTTCAGGATTACGGAATAGTAGGCAATGTTGCATTTGGGAATGAGATTATGGACTGGGGAGAGTCGACCAGGACCAAGGTATATTGAACATTTTTGGCTACGTCCGAGAAAGCGTCGGCACATCAAACATTGCCAAAAGATTGGCAGGCCCAATCATATTTCGTAGATGAACAAAAGACTGACGTAAACATGACGACTTCATAGAGATTACGGTGATGAGTTTGCAGTAGATTCAATTACACCGCTGGTTATTTAGCCCATGTTCAAAAGATGACAGACATGTTGTTGCAGTAAATAACTGGTCGAAGAGTGGCGAATAATCAGCGAAACGTTTTTTGACATGTTACAAATTTCTAATATACAACGAACAACAAGAACCGTTCCTGTGCACCTCCAGAATATGAAGCATCAACGCTTGAAACCGCCCTGTCTATGTTCTTAATCACGACTTTGAACCCAGTCCGCAGAGTGACCTGATATTTCGGCACAATATTGTCTGTGTTCGCAATTACGATCTTTCATTGTTTCCAGACTAATTACACGATATCAGTTACTCACCACGGTCGTACTGATTGCAACACTTTAACCGTGTATGACAGCTGTGGAATCACCTAAGTTGAATGTATCTCTGAGGTACGCACCCAGAGGAGCTTTTACACCTGGTATGAGCGGTTTCAAAGTCTTGAAAATGGATACAACACGAAGAAACTACGGAGTTCCTCGGCAGTGAATAAATGATACCATAAATGGACCGGTTAGATATTACCGTATGCCTACAAAATAAGACATGCGGAAGAAAAACACAATTAAGGCATGATTAATTTCGGATCGTCCCAGATATGGATCTCGGCTTGTGGTGGCTGTGGCTGAACATGAGAGAAACGTGAAAATTTGTATGAAACCTGAGGAGTCAGCAGCCTTCAACGAAGGCCACGTAAATAATTGGCACTGGGAAGTGGGTAAAATTAATATACGTTTATCGTGGCCTGCACGCGTTTTCTGGTTGATTTGTTGCCGCCGAACTATGTAAAATCTTCTCGTATGTTGAATATTCATCTCGTGTGTTGAATATTCAAGGATTCAATTCAGCCAAACACTTCTACCTTATAGGAGACAGCTGTAACATCTCGTGATGTTTCTCAAGAATTCACCATAACATGGTAGTCGTTTAATTCGTATGTCGTGCAGGTGGACAACAATTCAGTGAACGTATTTAGCAGTACGATGCAGTATAGTTCTTTTCCAGGTCCAACACTGTGTCATATTGTTAGTGTACGATTTTCGTCCAGTTTTGCAAACCAGGTGCCTCACAAACTTGTTTGGAAAATTTACAAAGACCACTGAACAAGTTCATTTCTCACTACAAATTGCACTCTGAATCTGGGAAAATCAGTCATTTTCTTGAATCACAGGTAGGGTTAGATAGTGCTGAAGTCGGGAATCTTCTGTTCGTAATACTAGCACGTGGCCAAAGGAAGTTGAAGTTTCATACATAGGTTCACCTCAACAGATAATTACGAATGGCATTCTGGTACCATTCTTCATTCGCCTCAAAGTGACGTTCAATACCACAAACATCTTTCACAAATACTTCAAAATTCAGTTATTGTGCTGAGGACAGTCTTAAATTTGAATTGACACTGTCCTACCATGTGGACTGAAAAACAGTTGGGCGGTTAACATTTCACTTTTTCCCAATTACTCCCTGAAAAATAACGTACTCGGTAGCCTCAACCAATGCTACCGAATGTCCACTAATGGTGCACAAATTTTGATTATTGAAATTCCCACGTATTTTCGTTATTAAACATTTGGAGTCGCAGTAGAGTATAAAACGATGAAAATCTTCCATGTAATTCATNGAAGCCCTGACTTTTCACAGTTGGGTCTCATCTAAATATCATCTGCTTAACTTTACCGTCCATTTGTCAATCTGGTCTTTCGATTTTCAGGTGATTGATAATGCTACCCCTTTGATTGTCCCGATAAATTAAGCTCTTATTACCGTTAAATCTCCTACATTGGAAATGCATTTGTTGTGTGAATTGTATTAAATTTATTGTTACACTTGTTTTTTTGTCTCAGCTAGCAGGTTGTCTTTTACACTGTAAACAATTAATTTTCTCGTTTATTTGTCACCATTTCTGAGAATAATTTGAATTTCCATGAAATTTTTTGGTAAGTACCTGCAGTTTAAAACTTGAGGGCATTAGACATATCGTTAAGTCGCACCACACCGCTTATTGTGTCATGCTGTTTTAACTCTCTAAATTTTTCAAAGGGGCTAACAACTCTGTGCTTGAAATTGGTTTCACTTTCAACACAGCACAGCAGTAAGTTATTCGAACGTACTGTTTATTATTCATTATATTTGTCTTCCAGTGTGAGTGTACTGCTTAAGCACTTACTGGGCACTTTGGTTTCTTGAAATTGTTTGCGTGATATTTGGAGTGATCGTCGGAGCAATCCGACGAACACAATTCAAAACACTCGGTATGAATTACTCTGTCTCTAATACCAGGCAATGCTACTCAGTTTCCTTAGTCGACGCCTTAGTTCGATTATTTACTTCATCAGATTTATTGCCCTCGATATAGAACTAGAGTGCTTGCGAACATTTTAAGAACGTTTATGGATGCAGTGAAACTTTGGATTCTCATTATACGGAGTTGCCACCTGCTCATACATTCTAAGTTCCCCACAGGAAGTCTGCATGCAACTGGATTCTGACGCACTGACCCATCTAGCGCATGGTACCTGTTAATGCCCCCAACCACCACTGGTGAAACTAGCCTGCCTCACGCAGTGGCCTATCGTTAATTTCTTCACCCAAATTTTTGTGGTGTAGAAATGTTGAAGGGGCCTGTCATACAAAATAAAAGATGCGGTAATATAGTGTGTGACTGTAACCAAACAAAAATTCTATTGGGAAACGAATGAACCAAAAACCCGCTACCAAGTTCGAATAAATTTTGCCGTTTTTGTTAGTAATGAAGTAGGTGTTTTAGTAAAGGAAACCATAACAGATAAGGTGTCATCTTCTAAACTTTGGGAACAAAGTTACTGTCTGTTATAGCCGCCGCCATGGGAGCCCCTCGATGATGAAAAACATTGGGAATCGGAGCGCATAATACTTTGATCGACTCATCTACGTGACGTAACTGCAAGGCTGGCCTGATGAGAAAGTCTGTGCGTACGGCGGTTTACACAGTATCTGTTCCAGAATTGCTAACTGCAACGAAGACATGCACAAAAACATGTCTATCATCTGACTCAAGCCGATGCGGTGGATCTTGGAACGTTTCACCTGAATCGATTCCGAAACGAAATTCACCGAACGTGATTAAGTCATCTCGAGCTACAGTAAGCCAAACAGTCTTGGATGACTAAACTGTGTGTTGTTTCCAGGCCATGAATTTCCGGGTATCAAGATATCCTGCAACGTTTTGCTTACCAGTTTATATACGCCTACTTAGTGGTTCCAAATTACTCGGTCAACCAACACTGATTAGGTGAGCCCGTCGCCCCAATATGTCTGGTTTAACTCAGCTCACATACTATGTGCTTTGTTTGTAAGATCAACCCACACGCTAACAGATTAATTAACTTAAGAAATTTAGCTGTGTGGGAGCAACACAAGTGCCCAACAGACAGCCTGGCTAAGTGCTGCGGACCGTGGACCACGATGTCTTAAGTTGGCTGCACAGTGATAAAAGGATCACGAAAATAGAAGTATTGACTGCAAACTCAAAGTTTAAATAATAATCTATATTTTGGCCTAACTCTTGTTGGAGCTAGTACACCACCAACTACTTGTCAGTACTATAAACTCCTCCCAGCAAATTGTTGGCTTCGGTAATTCCGATGTAACCAGAGTCCCTAGTATGGGGGTATGGTTGGAGTTAACGGAGGAGTTACATTAGCTTCAACGTAAGTGATAAGACAATCTACACATTACACAGATGAATACGGCTGTATTTCAATATGATACTCCGGTCGTGTCTAAGGTGAGGCCAGTGACGGTCTAGTCGACTTGTTTGCCACACGGCAGCCCGGCCGAATTACAGCTAATCGCCCCGAGGAAATTTCAAATGATCACATTGTAAGGCATCTGATCTCAGATTCAGGTGTTTGGCAACACAACAATTTTGCAATGAATGCTTGAATTGCTTTGCTGCGTTCACTATTCCTGACCACGCTAAACCAATGACGTCAACAACATACACGGAAAAATATATTTCCTTAGTTACAAACAAATTTGAACACACAAACCAAACATGTTCGAGAAGCATCGTGGTTTTTGGGAATTCTGGGGAATAGGTTACAAGGGATAGAATTCAGCTGCTGGAACAATCTTTGGAAAGTTTGTGGGAATGGATTTCTAACCTACAGTCAAGTGCTTCGAAGTGCTCAAAAATATTCTTTGATTGTGAAGTACTGATCTGAAATTTATTAGTGATTCAATCTGTACGGTACTCATGTATGCGGGTCGATGCCTTCATTCCTAATAGTATTCGCCTCACTTGTATGAATCCGTAAGATTAAATCTCTATTGTTGTGTGATATAATTAAAATATGTGTTACAGTAATCTTGAGGCGCAGACCTCATTTATCTCATTTTGGTAGTTCAGTCCTAAGCCATTCGTAAATGTCAGAATTAGCCTCAATTTGGAAAGTATTCAACAGGTTCCGTTCAACACAAAACTTTCCACTGCTGCCTTCTGACATTCGTTAATAACCGAATAACCAAACCGTCACAATGAAAAAGTTCGGTTCATGTGCACCCTCGCTGCCGTTTCACTTGACAGTTACGATTTTTTGATTCTCAACTTATTCGGCACGCCAAAACAGGATGCGAATTCGTTTCCTGTTTCTGGTGACAACTGAGAGAAGCAACTGTCATTTCATGCAACAGGACTAACCTGACGGGATTGTCTGTGAATTTCGAATTAATTACATGGAGGTTATCTCATCTTGCATTGTATCTGAAATGATGAGAATTTTAACCCATCATCAGAGATTTTTTATTAACTTCATTGCGAATATTTCATGAATATTAAATTGAGACTTAGAAAAACATGTAATTATATAAACATCAAGATATCTAGTTTTTCTTATGTTCATTCAAACCACATTCCAACCCATCACAGCTGGACGCAAAACTAGAACCAGTCAAGCAGCGATTACCAATCGAAGGATGTATTCATAGGTACTAGAAGTTTCAGGCAGTAGGCTGTTTTCAGCAGTCACCCAGTGATGATGTTTACCATGATGTGATTTTGAAAAGGTTTACGATTATTTTGCACAATGGTTGGTAGAAGTTGGCGGGACATAAGAACAAGGATAAGCGCAGGAGTACACAAATTTAGCCAAATGTTGCTGCACGTACAGGCATTCATAGTAAAACGTGATAATGTAGAATCAGAAGAAATCATAAAGTCCAAAGTAGCATTTGTTTCATTTCGAATCGAAATCAGGATGTCAGGTTGGTGGATGACTATCAATGGAATTTCTAACGGCCCTAGAAGCCCACACACCCATAACATGATTGTAAGTTTTATACGCCAAAATAATTGAAGAACAGAGTTAACAAAATCACATATACACATGTACCGCCGATACGTAGACGACATATTTGTTGCCATAGAGTCAAGAGATGAGTTAACAACCATTCTTCGGGTTTTTAATGCAGCACATGCTTCACTGCTTTTCACCTCAGAGGAGGAATCTAACAACGAGTTCCATTTCTTAGACGTCAGATTGGCCAGACGTCGAGACGGTACACTGAGTAGGTCGGTATATCGTAAACCCACATGGACAGAACAATACACAAACTTCAACAGCTTTGTGCCAATCAAACATAAACGAAATCTAGCTCAATGCCTGGTAACTAGAGCAAGGAAGATTTGTTCAGATGACGCAATTGAGCGGGAATTGAAAACGGTTGAAAATATATTGAGGCAAAACGGTTATCCGGACCAATTCATCAATTCCAGTATTTCGCATGAGTTAATGCACACAGTTGAACAGAAGGCCATGTTTATAAAACTCCCGTTTAAATGGGATGCTGTAGCAGATAGGTTCAACCGGTGCATGTACCCCGGTCACTTCCCAGCGGCAACACAACAATGCCGATGTTAAGATTGAGCCTGAAAGACAAGCTATCAGTCCACGATCAATCGATGCCCGTGTATTCATTTTCATGCTGCTGTTGTACTGCAGAATATGTTGGTCGTACGACTAGGCGCTTGTCAAAAAGGATCAAAGAACATCATCCAGCTTGGATCGGAACCGGTGGCCGTAAATCAATTACCAGCGCCATTGTTGCGCATCTAGCTGACACCAACCATCGCATAGACGTTAACAAAGCATTCCGGGTTACCTGCAGAGTGGCTAACGCTCAACCAAAAACAGTCCGTCAGCGTATTTTGGCGACTGCCGAATCGATTGCAATCAGATTACGCAACCCTGATCTGTGCTCTCAGAAATAGTTTGTTCAGTCTCTGCAACTTCCGCGGCCACAGATCAATCACACCCAGTCTAACCACACACAAACATTTGACTTTGACCGTGTGACACAACACCCAGTCAAGTCCGGTCTGGGCCGAACCAATTATCGTGTGAAGTTTAGTAGTAGCCACTGTCATTCGTTAACAGTCAGCCTCTGTTTGTGCGGTTTGTCTTATGACGCCTTGATGAAAACCTACGTAATTGTATTGACTTGAGAAAGAATTATCAAGAACAATTGTTCGTCACATCGTTACGTCAAATAATTAGAGGACTGAATACCCGGATTGTGCCGTCCTAGCTGTATGAAAGCGCTTACTTCGGATACCCTTCCGCTTACCAGAACAGCTGCAATTCCAGCAAAACATGACTACAAACTCAGACAAAAATTACGAAAACCGTTGCTAATATTTGGGACTATTTGAATTAATGGCTAAACGTCGTGGAAGAAACTAACTCTCAGTTGCTGATCATCAATCTAAAATATGCAGTAGTTGCACGGAACATTATTTTCACGGCACAACTAGTAAAACGAATACAGTTGAACCGCGATAATTGCGTGAACAACTAAAATCGATGAAATAACGTTACTGATTGTAGTGATATGGTTAGCCTGGTATACAGTACATCACATACATCTCTCCACCAACCTCATATTGCACAAATGTTACAATCACACATTGCCACATCAGCATTATCATACTCCTGTTAACCTTATCGTGCTTATTGAAAGAACGGAATGGTAAACCACCAGACAGCATTGAATTTCGTCATGTTATCGCAAGTCAATCATTGAAGTTAGTGGGTGAGTGACTATTAGTTTTGTTTTGAGTTTACTTGGCCACTCTAGTCGCTCTATTGCATAAGAATTTTTTCATTAGACTATCGCTCTGTCAGTCCAGCAATGAAGAGGAAAACGTTTGGATGACCTCTAATTTTGAAGAACACCTGGGGTTGAAGTAATACTAAAAACGCCAGAACAATGGAGCAAATTGCCCACAATCTTGCTCTGTGTTCCAAGTCCAACATATATGGTAAAGAAGCCTATGCCATCTGCTGGTTGCAGGCGATCAGTGCAAGGAGCCAGAAAACGTTCTTTTCGTTCCATCCATTACAACTTCACTCGCTGATTCCAGCATATTTAATCGATAAAGCACGATAAAGAGGACTAGAGCCGGGCGTGCGAACTGTCTAACTCGTAGCACATTCAGTAACATCTGAGAGGACATTTGACTGTGGCTGTTGTAAAATCGTTCTCCATGCTGACTGCTATGTACAGAACAGTGGGCAAACGACCCTATACATTCTGTCTCACTTGCATGCACGAAATGTTATTATGTTACCGACTTCCGCTGCTTTGCATAAACATGCGTTACTGATTGTCACCTTCCTTTATCTAGTTTTACGTGAACATTTGTGACGAGGTTGTCGGACACTTTTTCTCTGTTTGCCTGCCGCCATCCATTTTGCGTTCTGAATATATGGCACTCTGCTCCCAGATTTGACCTACCTGGTTGGTAGGTTGTCATCTAAGCCTGCACATGAGTTAAATGGTGTCACAACCTTCTTCGCGTTTCCTGGTATACCTGCAATTAACCAAGCCGGGCTTACAGTGTAGATAACGTTATCCACTTAACTATGTGTACACTATACATTTTGCCTAAATTGTTCTGCATTTGTCACTTACGAACAAGCTACACGCTTGTCTGTGTTTAGACTGTCTGAAAAGTTTTTTATAATTATGCTGTTCAGCGTGTTTGACTTCTTACTTTGTCTCCACTGGAAAGGGAAAGAGACCGTTCAAAAGAGTCTTTTGAAAACAATGGAAGACTGGCAAGTTGGGAATCTGATGATATTATCAAGGAGAACTTACCTGCAGGTCAATAGAAACAGCAATTGAGCCATATGAAATAGTGGAATATATTTGGGGTTCACAAATATTTGAGACAGTATATTGAAAGCGAGCATCACATTTATCGTTGGAGTTCCGTTAAGACAAAAATAACACATCAGGCTTTTTGATACAACGTGAAATATGTTTAACATCAGGGATATGAATGCAGCCTCGTTTCTGATCTGATCTTGATGTCGTGTATCGAGATGTTGCTGTAGAATAATTCCCTGAAAATTGAAACAAATGATTGACCATGGGCCTAGCTTTTCCATACAATTTTCAGCTAGTTACTTTTAAAAGACATACCAGCCTCCAGATTTTTTCTGTCAGGGCTTGTCAACAGTGCAACGGTCGGTACTTCAACTCCGGTCAATGCTTTGCTAGGCAACAACCGCTCCGTTAACCTCATATCAAGTACAACCGAAATGTTGGTTCACGCTTCACCTGAAAGAATGTGTGTAAGTTACGCGTAAAATGTTAACAATGGTCAAACATGTAGTTGATATTCTTCAGGTTGGTCGGATGCCACGTTAACTTCGTTAAATAATTGGGCGTTCAGGACTTCTCATCAAGTTGAAACCACAAAAATCGTTCGACTGCTGATAGGTGCTAAAACATTATGTTCGATATACACTAAAAATACGCACGTACTAGTGCAGCTTTACTCTCTCTATTTGGAGCTGAAACTCTCTCACCTGGAGCAGTCAGTAAGTCTGAGCATTACTGACACATCAGTTGGACCGAGATTCCAAATAGTTTGATTCGGTCGTACTTGATGTGGGGTTGACCTGTTCTTTGTTCATCTCCCGATTATGACATAAATATTCAGAACTGAGAAGCTCAAGTAGGAGCCTTGACAGGAATATAGGTAATTTTTCTCCAAAATAGTTGTAAAAACGCGAAATGTATGAACAGTTACAGATGATGTTAACTAACGTGAACTAGATCCGTTGCACCTTGGCAGAGGTAAATAAACTAATCCATTTCAGGGCATTGAGTAGAACAAAAGTTGTGCACAAGATCAGCTGATCAGTTTTCGTTATGGTAATGGATTGGATTAACTGTAAATGTTGGATAACGGAAATGTGTAGTTGACATACTGTAATGGCAACAACGACTTTTTGGAAACAGTCATTAATCTACCAATGAAGGGCACAAAAGATTTAGAACAAGTACATCCGGAACTATACATTGAATTTTCCACTGAGTAAAAGCGGTCACTTCTGAAAGTGACCATCTAATAAAACTGTTCTACTCTTAACGAAAATTCATAGCTACGCCTTGTTTTGTAATGAAAATCTTTGCAGTAAACTTACATCCACAGGTACGTAACCCTGTTTTTATTGCCTGTTGGTTTGAAGAAAGAATTAGCTGAACTGGCGAGCTGGTAAACATTCAACCATGAATTTTAGTGAGCGAACTGATGCAAAATCATGAAGCTGATTCCAAGTCTTTCGTGAGTAGATACATACAGTAAGAACTATGAAAACGGATGGTACACACCGTAATTTGTGGTCACGTGTTATGATTCATAACATTAAAACAGCACTACAGCATCTGGTTACAGGTGTCCTGAAGGGATTGCCGTCAGTTTGATTTTTGCAGAATCACTTATGGGTTGCAGGTGGGATAGCCTGATACTAATGCAGAGAGAAAATTCACCATCACACGCAGACAAATGGGTGTCGTTTTAAACGAGTACAGTGGTTCTGGCCAACCAATAACGTGGTGGACACCAAAATGTTTGTGCAGATTACCTATCTGACTAGATAGAACAAAAATATGTGCAATTAATCAAGGTACCTTCCGAACAACTAAGTTAATCGGTATGCAGTCGCATCAACCGATATCGCGTGAGAACAGTAAAGCGCTGTTACGCGGCAAAAACGAGAATGCCGTAAGGTGGTCGCGAAGTTCCACCAGCAGCATTCATGGCTATCGTCATAGATCAGAATACGAATAGCACAAACGTTTCTGTTGTGTATAAGAGCAATAGAGTGGTCTAATTAGGAAATAGCAAAACATATGTCTGGTTAACTTAACTATGAGTAAGCGTGTTCGTACTAGAAGAGCTCTGTCACTCTTTTTGAAATACTTCTCTTACCATTCAAATTGAACAGCTAGCTGCTGCTGACAAATTTACTTGAATTTTCCAAACATCACATCACGATTGAACTTAAAAAACTTAAATTGTGATTTCAGTAAGGAGACGGAACAGCTCTCGATCAGTCGATACACAAACTTTACTGGCATAGGTAGAGAAAATGTTGATGGCACTCAAGCTTTCACATTCTCAGATACACTCTGACAAACAAAAGTAAGTTACAGTCTAGTTGCAATGTTCTGTTCTACAGACTGTCCTAATGTTCAGAGTACAATCTCCCAAACGCAGACGTCCACTTTCGATAAGGCGCACAATCTAAGCTAACAGGCATAGAAGCATTCCGAGTGTTGTCGTACTACTTTCATTTTTACCGTAGTTGCGGAGCACCAACACAGTATTTAATAACTGGAGTTACGTCGGTGAAAGGCCAGTAAATTGACATATGTACGAGTTCCAGTTTTTGATTTATTCTGTATACTTTGGTGGCCTTATGCACTAGTGTAAGTCTAATGGGTGTGTCACTGTTTAAAGCTTTGTTAAGTGTTTCGGTTTTATTGGATCATTACATGTCCTTAAATACACTTTCTTCAGGTCTCAGCTGTGCAACTGCTGTCGTAATGCTCAATTAGGTTGCTGCGTTCCATACCTGATAATTTTGCCCTCTTGTTCATTTTAAACATAAAGTTGCTTGAACTGAGCTCAATTTTGCTCGTTGCTTATCACTGGGAGCAATAATAATCAGTAGTGCGTTATCCTCATTTTTGAATATCATTGTTTTGAACAAAACCGTTAGAACACGAAAACTGGCAGATGCAAGCATTTCGTATTGACTCGTCAGTACCAAATTTACAATAGCATGAAAAAGGGTTTTTATACCGAGCAGTTAGGGGAGCAGGGTGGATAGTCAATTGATGGTTTCGGAAAGGTCACTAAGTCCAGGGAGGGGGCAAGTTTACGAGCAATTTTTTCTGAACACACAAGGTCGGCTTCGGTCGATTGATTGCGACCGCGTCAGCAAACCGCGAGAATTTTGGATTCGAGTGACGTAATGGGATTCTGAATGCACAAATTGGGTCGATAACGTGACCAGTGGTCAGGACGTATCTTGTGACTGCGTACGCTGGTTGCTTGCGTGTTTCAACCACATTGACGTTCTTCTGTAATACAGAGCTCTGCACCCAATTAGGCAAATGTTCCTTCACTCTGAAGAGCAAGCACCTCTCGGTTCTGCCTATCTAACTTTCTTTGCAGTTACATGTAAATTGATAGACACAATATGAGGTGGCACCGACAGGCCGATCTCCTTTGATCGAAGGGACAGGCAGTTTCTGGGTCCGGGCTAATGTTCGTTTAATCAAATTCAGTAGTCTTCGAGTTGTTTGATGCATGCTATGATCACCTCTAAAAGGCAATTCTATACAAACCCTCTTATTTCTCACTGTGGTCACCTGTTCGGAAGGTGGTTTCCGTTTACTATGCCTTTCCATGAACCTTTTTGGATACTCACTAGATTATAGTATAGATGTGATCAAGTCTAATTCCTTCGCTAGACTATCCTGTGTACAGATTCGCCTTGCTCGTGTGAAAAGTGTACTCACCAGTGTGCGTTTGTGGTGGACCGGTGTGAAACTACTAAAGTTCAGATATTGATCAGACCACGTGGATTTCCTGTAGACGGCTCTTTTGGTAGAGCCATCCTCCCGGCGACTAATGAGTATGTCTAGAAACGGCAAACAGTTGTCAGTCTCAAATTCACACGTTACTTTCAGGTTGGGATGACAACTATTGAAGCGCTGCACTAGGTTATCCATTGCCTCCCTAGACCGACTGAATACTAGTGTATCATCGACGTAACGTTTCTAATATGACAGACTATCTATGTATGTAGCTAACTCCCGCTCAATTGTTTTACTGGTAATCCAGTCCTCAGCACAGAATAAGCTCATTTATGCCCATCATCATCATCACTTGCCCAACATATTGATTTCAGTCAAACTTACAGAAATGTTTTTAGGTATAATGAGGAATAAAAGTGAGAGTGCTTCCTGTCGACGGAGGCAAAAACTGTGGTCGAATGGTGACCTACCCTCTTCACACAAAAAATATGCATATCACAAAAAAGGACAAAAGTAGTTTTCACAATTCATCATCAGGTCAGTAAATAGTTCTTAAATGAGACTGAACTGGTTGAACGGTCTAACTCAACGTTACAACAATCACATACTTACTGGTACGCATTAGAAGATTTTTGGTGATGCCAGTTTCTTAAAATTCAAATCAAGGATATGCACTGCTGACGAGAACTGTGAAGTCTGAACCTCGGATGCGGCGTTTGTTCAAAGGGACTGCTTAGAGAGCCTATCGCATCGCGTCAACTGTGATCAGAAGTGGTTGATACTTGGTTTCCAAACACACACGTCACTCTACTAAATATCGTCATTCACTATTCCGGGTGAGAAGTAGGTTCTTGTTTTCTGCAACCCACCCACCCAAACCAACGCAAGCATGAACCTGGACACTAAATGAACGACGGTAATTTTATGCATATGGACAAATATATGAGTACATCAGAAGTAAAGGATGGCTTGACGAAAAACCTGTTTCCGGTTATTCTTCATCGGACCGAAGACTTAGCACTTCAACCCGTAATGGCTTTCAAGTGAGCAAAATGGAGAGGGAGTTTTCATGTAACTACTTAAATCGAATCTGAACTGCAAGGGAATTAAGCGACGAAATTAACCTACTTTGAGCACATAATTCTAGATTGCGCCACCAAATTCCGTTCGCTTCCGTAATGACTAGGATCCGAAATTTCACCCAGATGGAATGACGATTGGCTGGAGAGCCACCTTTGATGAGACCTGATGCCCTGAGTCAGTGACGTGTTCCGGAACTGCACTGGAAATGACCCTCAATTAACTCCTTTTGTGCCATATGTGATGACTTTTAATTATCATCTAAGAAAGACGCCTTGTTGTATGGTCGACGTGATGTGTTCTAAAGGATTTTGTGAAATAAAGAACACAAAATAATGTTAGATATTTGAACGACATAAAATAGTTCTTTGAGCCCTACGGTTACCATGGACCCTCCGTCACTCACCTGATACTCCCGGAGGTCAATTTGGTTACATAACAGTCTTAAAATTTAGAACTAATTGAGATAACTGTATGAAAAGATGGTACACATTTTGTTCGCAGGACAACTTGTGTGAAACGATGAATATCAGATTGTTCGTCAAATCGATCTTCCGCTTCTCTTGTACTCACTGTGGCTGTTCGGAATGCACCTGGTTTTTACTTCATGACTACCTCGTTTCTTTCTGTATGCCCCCTAGTTTTATTATCCCATCGCGCACCTGTGTGACCATTTTCGATTCTGTTGTTTTTCGGTAAATATCTATTTAACTCCGCAATGGGAATCTACAGATAACAATGTACCTGATGAGGTGTAATAAACTTTGTTCGAAGGATACAACAACTCTGAAGTTCTTGCTGAATCGGTAGATGCAATACACAAAATGTTTTCTGTGTTTTGCGTCGAAACATGAAAATTTTATACTATCAGGTTCAAACTGGCTTTCATCACTATCTTCCAGGCATTACACAATAAAGTTTTTTATAAGACGACCATATCTACCTAGGTAATATGACGGTGAAGCTGTTGCTTTGTTAATTCAACTGAGATCAAGGTGGCAAGATATCATTCAAGATACGTACGGATAGATACGTAGAAAATTCCATTTTGAGTGACATTCACTTCCTCTCTGCTTTCTAATTGATCAAAAACTGCAACGTACAATGATACCTGCAGTCATCTGGTGGCATGTGAATTTTTCCGATCATAATCCGAAAGTTGAAGTTCCCTTGAACTATGAAACGGCGGGGTTGGATGCGACCTAATTTCACAGACTGTGCAGATTTAACTTCGGAATTTCACAAACTTATTTATAACACTACGTCCTTATCGTTATCTACATACCAGCAGGTTATTCGTCATAAAGGGCAAGTGTTTCGAAAATATCTTTTTCCCACGATGGCTCTACACGTATTCTGCGTTCCTTCAAGCATTCACCGCAGCACGGTCATAGTAGCAGATCCACATTCTAACAACCACTTAGAACCTTGTTATCGATCAAAAGTTTTGCTTGTAGTGTGTATCAAAACATGCAGTCTCACTTACATAAGGTAATGGTCTACTGCTTCCTATTCGACACCGTAACCTCTTCAGTGTTTGCAATGAAATTATGAATACTACAGTGTGAGTACACACACACTATTTTTCACTGTCGTAAATATGGCTATGAGATTTGTCCCCAAAAATCTCCATCGAGTTGACTACGATTGGACACAGCTGACTTTTTATGGACTGAAAATAAACAAGCGATCATTTCACACTCTGTACCTTTTACAGTCCATGTGAAAATTCCATCGCTAAGGTTGGTATCAACTCTGATACGTTCTTTTTTCTAATAAACGTTACTGAACTCACTCGGAAAGGAAAGTTTTCTTTCTTATCTATATGACGTCAAACCGAGTTCCAGAAATGTCGTCGACTAAACACACTTCTGGAGAAGTTTAGCATACCGAAATCTCAAAACGCTGCTTAGTGGCGTACGCTTTATCATTGTGCATCTATTTATTCCTTTTATACCAAAGTTACTAGTCAAAAATTCATGATGTTGAAAAGTTCATTCCCAGTGTTGCGGGAATTTCTTCTCCTACGAGAGAACGATAACTTCTGATAATTCCAGGTCGTTTATGCCGCGAAACGGGGTTGACTTGAGGGACCCCACCCCGAGCCTCTGACTCAAAAGTCTGACCTGCGAGACAATAGGATATAGGCTTTTATTGGGCGACCCTACCCGGAGCCAGTGACTCAAGAGTCTGACTCACTTGGCAGTGAGGGGCTTGCCTAGCCCGAGGGCGCAGTGAATAAGACAATAATGTCTGATTCTGAACACTGCTGCGCGCCGCGGATGTACTCGAAGCTACATCGGGCTTTTCAGAGATATTTGATGTTTTTCGGCCGTACTGGTCGGTGGTCACGGTCAACCGTTGGGCGATCGGAGTGCTCTTTGTTTGAGGGTACCTTTTCTAACCCCCTTCTTTCTGATACGAAAGACAGCAGTGCCGCAACTATAAAAATAGTTCTGCTGTATGCCCATAGGATCGTGCCTCACTAGCTAAGCACTCCTACGCGGTCACTAGTGCAACATACATTCCTATGAGTGTAACTGCTTTTCGTCTGACTGCTCCCCTTTGGCTTGTCTGACAGGGTTGCACCTGGAAGGACCGGAGTCCTAGTCAGCATAGGCCGCCGGATCAAAACAGTACACAAGCCCGACCACCTCGTCAAGGTAACAGTATAGGTCGGGTTTCTCCTCCTACAGTTTAATCCGATTATCCGTTGGATTATAGCAAACAACGAGCACTAGGTTTGTTAATGCTAACTGTCACTGTTTTTGATGTTTTCGTTTCATTCACGAATACCCTAATCCCTTGGTTTAAAATCACTTCTGTACGACACAATCTCTTAGTTTGTTAGTGCGAGTGGTGTCTACTGACTACTGTTTGTCTTTTTGTTTTAGACCGTTTGCCTTGACCTAATACCTACACGGATTTCGCAGACACCTCAGCATTTGGCTGTCATTAAGGTAATGTTCATTTACTTGGTTGACTTCTTCTCTCAACTTGAATGTCAGATTTTCGTGTAGTCTGACTCTCACAAGTATGTCGATTTCTATGAGCTCCCTCTTGTTCAAAGCATCAAAACTTGAAACTAGCACTCTTCAGTTCTGTAAATACACCCCGCTTTTGACAGTTATTACTAGTGTCGAGTTATCATTGTTGTTTTCCGCTGGACCGCAGTTACGCAAGCTCCTGACTTGCACAGGACGTGCTTTAATCTGCCTATCTTAAATCCTCAGCTCAAACAGCTTCTCGTCAACAAACGTCAACTCCTATGGAAATCTCAAACTATTGGTTTTACACCGGTTAGTTTTATAGTCTTTCGTTTGCTGCATTTCTGGTAAAGAGGTGGCAGCCGACCTTTAAACGCAAATTGCCGAGATATAGGCAAGTGATCACGATAAGTTCTCATTCTGCAAAGTACAGCAGTAAATTACATTGACGGATTGTAAGGCACAAACGATTGGCTGACCATTCCACAGAAGCTTTTGTTAAAAAATTAGCTTCGCGTGTAAAGTACGGGCAAGTATTCCCTGAATGTATAAACGACAAAATTGGTCAATTGGACAAGTTTACTGACAAACGTACTTCTTTTGATGATGACATAAAATAGACTCTTATCAGAACGTGATCGATTATCTGGAATAACTAACATACCAAAATCTGACAAAAACTATCTTTGAAACGGAACCCATTTTTTATTAAGAACTGATTGATTATTTTGATGGTATGTTCCACAGGGATAATTCTTCTTGTCAAATTGTTTGGTTTAGTGACTCGTTCTCCAGAGCACTGATTTGATTTAATCTGCTTGATTGGTCAAAAGTAACGACATTTTTGTCTTGTTTCTGGTCTAGTTTGAGAATGAAAATATGTTTCACAATCTACTTACCTGCTGGTCAACCGGTCTGGGTTAGTACGGATCATAGACACATTCAAAAACTGGGAAATTATGTACGTGTTTTCTAATATATTTCAATCCGAATCATTTGTGCACATTGGTATACATAAAATTCAAAATAGTCCAACTTTAGTAGTATAGCCAAGTTTTTATTGAGGGTCACCTTCACGGTGATAGATGCAAAGCAGCTCATTCACAACAACTTTCCTAATAGCGTTCACATTATACGGTGTAGCCTACCAAAAACGAGACACTGGGATATAGGATTAGATTGGTTTTTCACTTAACAGCATGAGGCCTATAGGAAAGAATTGGAAGCATAGACAAACCAAGATACTAAACTGCATGTAAAATTTGTATTTATTCACGATTACTGGTCATCAGCTCGAAGTTGGATCCCCAAAGTGTCATCTGAAATGAACTTCAACGTTCAGCGAGAAGTAGTCGTTCACTTCGTCCTTGGTTTGACTGGTTATTATCTGTACACTACACGAAACTCTGCAACCTGCTAGACAGTGCATACCTTCTGCTTTTGTGACTGGTCGACTGGTTCCTAATAGCTTCGTTCATATTACAAGTGACCTCTGGGACAGCCAACGTTTACCCAACCATCTATCAGTAGGTATGAGAGATATACCCTGGAGATTGGGGATGTCATGCCCAACGAATTCACGTCAAGCTGCTCGAAGATGTAGCCAGTCTTAAGTTTCAGGAAATTTTAATGGAAGCAATGAACGGAACCAAAATTAGGTCAGCGACAAAGACGATAAGACGAAACAGCACGACCGCAAACCGTTGTCATACGATCGCAGATAACGAAGTTTAGAACTGGTTTGCATTTCATTTATTTGCCAATTTTTTCATTCGTGGCCGGAAAGGTTGAGAGCAGAATCAGCGAATTACACTGAAGAATGGTGGATACAGAATTCCAAGGTGACAAATGAGTGGTTATTATGACTTCAATTGATATACATTGTAAGTGTGACAGCAAATCAACCTGGTAATATAGTGAAAGTCGAAGTGTACAAGTAACGAAGAGAATGGCTTGTGTGCAATATTTTCTACGTGCGCACAGTATCAAAATGAGTTCTAATTAGTTATCAGAAGAACTTCGATCCTACAAACGTTAGTTTTCTGCCCATGACCACTGCTGATATATAAACAGCATTAGATTTATTTTCAATACCTTTCAAATAAAGAACGGTTTCTGTGAGAAATGTAGGTTCTAGGGACGTTTGGTTACAGTACTTCACAGTTTTTTAAAATTGCGATATAACAACTCTTGTGAGATCAACTTAGTTCTGTCAAAAACGTTAGCAACTAATTTCAAAGACCACGTGCGACAATAATCACAGAGCATCTAATCCCAATGAACGAGCAATTATCAATCAGATCGAGTTGCATGGTATGAGTAAGTAAAATGATATACAACTTCGAGAAACCCGGGCTTAAAACAACCATACAAAGAGCATGTTCTTGGTTTTGCAGGTAGCTCAGATAACCGACTAAGGGGCTACTGTGTGAGTATTTTTACAATATATTCCTCTAAGTATATCATTGAATGGATTCCTTTAAGAAAAGTCAGACGGGAGAGCACTCATTTTCAAACGTGAGAAATAGGTGTTCCTGTTACACTCGCGTTTGTTGATACAGCAGTTTAAACCGTTGGTGACCTGGTTGTGCTAATCTATGGTTTGTGGTCTCTCTATGCACGCTTCACGAGTGCATCGTTCATACCTGGTTGCCTGGAAGTAACTTGCCCACTGGGAACACACTCTTGCATCCAAATGTACATATCTATTTAAATCGCACGTCTACTAGACGAATAAGAACAGATGTGATGTATATCTTTCGCTTGCACCCGGTGAAAAATTACCCTTATTTCGTTGCTTTCATGGGTTTCGATATATAAAGCAGACGATAGGCACAGGAATGCTTACTGCCTATCTCGCGTTAAGCAAGGATTTTGATCTAATCAACGAGAATGAAATCACTTGTTTTTCTGAATGTGAGCATGTGAAGAATTTTTGTTTTAATCAAAATTTCGACTACGTCACTCCTGAGAAAAACCACCCGAGTTGGTTGATAGGGAGAGTTTTACAATTTGGTCGTAATGTTGTGTTATTCTCAGTCTGTTTATCAATAACAAGCTAAGCACAACGCCCTAACTGTTTAACTTCATTCGTACTAAATTTGATGCGGATATCTTATAAACCAAGGTCATCCGAGAAGACTGTACACCAGTTTCTGAGACATGAACGTGAGCTGAGAGTTTTTTCAACCTGTGTGTTAATAACGTTGTTATTTACAGACGGGAGATGTTCTGGTATGCAGGAAGCCAGGTGTTTTCAAAAACACCGCGAAATCGTCTCTTCACGTGTGCACACCATAGATTATGCTTTCAAAATACCTAGCCACCACCGTGGTGAATGATTCTTGAATCGTTTAAAAAATCAACTTTAGCCAGTCTCACCAATGAAACAAGTTTCATTTTTGTGTGGGTTAAATTGTGGACTTATTGTAGAACACACGGAGACAAGTTACGCACGTTACACAAAAAATTATTATTACGAGTTATCCTAAAACCCCATGAAATGTGAATTCACTCTTACAAAGTGCTCGGTTGTGCGGAGGATTAGGCTGGTACTTCAGACATTGCTGAAACTGACTTACTGACAGGTGACCGAATAACAACATAAAATGAATATCACTCATACTTGGTAGCTGCCTCCGTATTTGGAAACACATTCCCACTGTCACCAGTGAAAAAGATTCATACCACTAACGGGTCCAAATAGTGAAGAACTTCGCATTTGATGCATCATTTTCGCAAGTCTACCTGAGCCATGTGTCTGGATTAAGAACCGAAAAAGTCATTACTGCTATATTCACCAAATTATCTATCGTTTTTCAACGGTCGATAAACACCTCAGTGTGTTTAAGGAATTTTGTGGATCTATATCAACTGGGAAGTCTTAATTACAGAATTAATGATTAAAGTTAACACGAAAATTACATTGCCTTTTACCCAACTAATAGTCAGAATCGACCGCTAAGCAAGAGGGCATGTTTCGATCGTTTGGGTATAGTATTTCAGTGGGGATTACTGTACCGTCAATAGGTAACAAGGTTGTCTCGAGTAACTGTAAACTAGAGTTTGACTCAAGGCCATCAGAATGATATACATTACCAACAACCTGGTTAGTAAGTGAGTTCAGTACCTTTTTAATACAGATTGTCTAGAACATACATTTCACTTCAAAATTACAACTGGAATTAACTTTGGGTATACAACAGAACAAACAAGTTCCTTTAGATTCGGGTAGCAAAAGATAGAGCGCACTTCAAGACTTTTTGACCTGGCGATTTTTAACCAACGAGACTTGGTTTATAAAATGAAAGTTGACAAATCGAACCTATAATATATAAAACCACATACAGCTCTTTAACAACGGACAACCGTGAGATTGACAGTGTTTGAATGGGAAAAACATGTGGTACTGTATAACAACTTTGGCGTACCAATAGGCGTAACAATAAGTTGAAGCCTTTGTGCAAGTCATTTCTAAGTCTCATACGTTAGCTCCGAACGATCGGACATACCACTGTAGGTAACTCCATCAAGTGAACACAGGGACTTGCATACCAGTAGTAAGACTGGAGTAAATACTCATAGAAGAATGTTGTGGGCAATAGCGTAAACTCAGATTTTTAAAGATTTGGTCACTGATCATAACAGATGTTGCCCACAGGAAACTCCGTCCACAAAATGTTCCTCAATATAATTCGAATCCAATTTCAAGATTCCTGCTTATGAAATTCAAAACTGTCTGAAACAGCTGCTAAGGTGAATACTGTTTTCTCACGCGATTACATTTTTTATTCACTCGAAGCTGCTGGTTGCCGTTGTCTGATCTGTAATGAAAAACTGTTTGCAAATCATCGTCCACTCCACAAAGTGTCGAGGAAGTTTCCAGTTCCCAAAAATTGTTGAGTGACATAGAAAGAACTCTGTTTATAAATCAGTCTTTTCTCTGTGTTGATGTGTTAGCCTCGGGTGTTCGGGTTGGCCGGGAAGTTACGAACTAGTCGGGTATCCTCCAAAATCTCTTGCTAATTACCGTCAACCGTCGTTCCGTTGTACGCCGTTTCATTGACCGTTTCTTCTGCTGTCTGTTTACTCGCTCGTAGACCGCTGATCCGGTTTCAACCTTGAGAAAAGCGATTAAGTCAAACAATAAATCGAACTAACGAGTTTAGTTACGTTAGTTAGCATTGACCATAAAAAGGCCAGTCGGAATTGCATTTCCATGCGATTAACTTGATCAAAGTTGTACTTTTTTACATAATTGTAAAAGTCAAGTTACACAACCTTTTGTCATAAAAGAAACGCAGGAAACTGATAGTCATACGACAGGCCGCACGATGCCTGTTTCACTGATTGCTGGAAACAGTTATATATATATATATATAAATGATCACTGTCAGTTGGTTGAATATCGCCGACTAAATCTGAATTTTTACGATAGGATTAGTCAGAGAATATATTGTTTATTCTGGCAATGGCTTCGTTCCCCCAATGCATCAAGACACGTTGAGTGCTTCTACAGACAGCAGTTAAACAACGTGCACATGTATGTCGAAAACTGAGAATTTCTGTGTGGCTATTAAAAAAGGATGACATCAAACGATTGTAGAACTGACTTTTAGAATGTCTGTAGTGCCCTAACACTGACTAATGAGGCTTCTTAAGCACAGTAAACTCGGTAGGCGATGACGTTTAAGACACGTGGATGAGCATTGAACAGGTCCAATGTTATGCCACAGTCCTAACGTGAATTTGCCACTTAAGAACTCATTCATAATCAAACACATTTTCAGGGAGCATCGTTAGTTAACCAGTCTAGAGAACATATGCAACAACAGCAATCTGATTCCCTACTTTTTTTAACCAAGGCAGCACTCTGTTCTAATTTACGAGCGATCAGAGTCCCTATCTAAACTGAATAAAGCCATTCTTTTACAATTCTACCTAACTTGCATGCCTCGTGCTGGCGGCTGTATCACCATGTGGTTTGAATGTTCGACGTTTGGCTGAATGAATTAATTTCTAACAGGTTCCTTCATTGATAATCGTGTTCTTCTTTTTGGCTTCTTTTTGGTCCAACATCTCAAACAACCTGAAAAGTGCAATCGAGTTATATCAATTTGGGACGAAACGTTAAGCGCATTGACAGAAGAGATATTGCTTCCAAATTCGGTTTCAGTTACTTCAAAGTCTGCTATCAGACTGTTCACAAGTTGTTGTCTGAGCTTTCTTGTAGTCTGCAGAAAGTATTCACACAATGCGGCCTCAAACTTCACATTTATATCTGCGAACATACAAATATTTTATGAGTTATCTTTAGAGAAAGATGGTGAACAGTAAGTGATTGTAAGCATTGAACACTCGCTGGTTCACTTCGAGTTGTTCTAATTGTGCATGTTTTTATTCACAAGACTGCAAACAAACAATTCGCAACAGGCTTCGTCGTTGGGTATCCTGTGTAACCGGCACGCTTCCTGACTAAACTCTCAAAAATCGAGTGAATAAGGTGGTTTTATCAAAGCTATGACTAGTAAAAGGAAAGCTGGCCAAACAATTTTTGTTGCATGGTCTGCAATGGTGTGGGAGAAGTCCTGACTACCTGTCCTCAGATCACCCATTAACCGCAGTCATGATCTGCGACTAACGACACGCCCCTACGTTTTGTCATTCGACCTAAGTCGCTGTAAACGGAAGGTCATAGGAGTCTGCTAGTGAAGTGCGTGGTCATAACACCCGGTCATACATTTAGTTTGTCGTTGGAACGAGGTTCTGAACTCAGACATTTTGCTAAGTATAAAATCTAGTGGTTGCACTCCACTAGACAGTATTGGTCTGGACAGTAATGAGGATAAAAAACTGCAACATCTCTGGGTTTCACGAAAATTCGCTTCATCTATATTAGTGGAAAAACTAATCAGCTATGTGTAGCGATCTGATTTTTCTTGACTTAAATAGGGTTGTAAAACTTTCTTGCAAAGTCTACATTTCAGTGGCCTCTGAATTTCAATCCCGGCTAGCTTCATCGATTAGGTGAACGAGTCGAGGTTATTTCACAGAGTAGTCACGAGTGTACTCTAAGAGATTTTTTGGTTCACCCCAGTACCAAATTGCATAAAAATGAGGGATTAGATAACACTTTTAAAGAAAACATACTGACTGTCTCTAATGCACCAGTGCCGAAAGACTATTGAGTAACTCAGTTTCCTGTCCCAGGGTGAGCAACCTCCATTGCAGTTACAAGTCTGCGGCTAACAACTGCGATGTTAACCGCACCTTTATAGGATGAACAAATACAAATCGGCCAAATTTTATCCACCAGAACGACTACGCATCGAACAATGTGGGGTAAACTTTGAGTCGTAATTTCGTGAGGCCTGCAACTTCGGCAGGCATTCCTCGCGTGTAATTTAAGTCCTTCTGGAAGTATGCAGTAATTAGATTTTTCGCGCTTATTCTGTGATAAAAACATCACCATGCTTTTTGTTGATCAGAAGGAATGAACTACAGAGATGCTTGATTCGATGACGTGACCATAGAACTGATCCGTCCGATTGGTAGACAATCGCCCTATCTATTCTTTAGATTACTGGTGAGTAGTCGGGGATTTGGTTTATTTTCAAGTTGACCATCACTCACATTTGCTCGCAGCCTTCGCATTCAGATGGAGTTTGCAGCCAGCCTCTTTCGAAAAGAAGCTCACAAACGAGAGTAGTTGAGCGTTCAGATGTGATAATTCGGTCGTGACTGATGTGAGGTCAATGGCGCAGTGGTTAGCAAGGTTGCCACATGATTGGAATGTCCGAAGATCAAATCCCGGCCGTGGCAAGGATATGCACTATTGATGAGCTGTAATGAGAGCGAAACTCGTTTCATGTTTCACTAAATTAAGTGCTGATATAATATGAAAGTTACAGTAATGACAGGGAGATATACCGTAACTACATATGGCAGTAGGCTTTATGCTTGCCTGGAATTTATGACGTAACGTAAAATGTATGGTTATCAACAACTCCATTTGAGCCTATTATAACCTTAAAAAGAAAGACAGGCTGCCTTACTCTGTGAAATAGCTTAACGGTGTAACTCCACGCACACCATAAGTGACATTTTAAAAAAAATTCAGGCTAACTTTCACTTCCTGTGTACCTCATCAGTCGAACAATTATCTTGAGAAGATCACGTCGACTGAGACTAAAACTGTAAGGGTAATAGGGTAATTTTGTTATAAGTTTCACCGTAAGACTGCATAGTATCACAAATATTGCTATTCATCGATAATCATGGCTCATTAGCCGAAGCTTTTGTTGTGTGATCACTGCATTCTGAAAGAAGGGTGTTCTACGCAGCCGCCGGAAACAACTTTCAGCAATCATGGCGGTCGACTGAATATCTTTGAATCGTGATCTGCATAAATCTTTGAAGCCACAATGAATATTTCGCATTTCGACATTTCAGTAGCTGTTATTCAAATGAAAATTAGCATATGATTCTAGCTGCCCAATGAAAGATGCTGATTTCGAAGTCGGTAAGTGATCTTCTTCTTTGGGTACGAGGAAATTTGCTGTTAGGTCTTACGTTAACTACTGAGAGCTTTACAAAATATCTTCTCTTGTTTTTATAGGAAATAAATACCAACTGCGATGCTCATTTTCGATAAAGATTCGTGCTTAGTAATTTGAGATATTCACATAGTTCAGAAAATGCACAACTATGACGATCACACAAACGCTTGTGTTTTGTTCTAGTCTATGGGGAATACACGTGACCGCAAATGATGAATATTTAATGAAGATAACGGTCAGCGTTCTCTACACACACAATCCTATGCGTATCTACAGACAAACATCCTCTGTGGACCTACTTGGAAAAGCGTTTATCCTAGGTGGTGCTAGATTGCAGAATACTGCCAACTACATTGCTGGTGAAAACGCCGAATTTTGTCTAAACACAGATTAGGGTTTTGTCGTTTGAACAGTGTGTGTGAAGTTTCACCAACCGGTTAAGTTTTGCCATTTTCTTTAGTCATAATCTACCCCATGGAGTGAAGTCAGACAGAATGTTGTGAAGAAAACATAGCGTTTTTTACAACTCACCTGCTCAGGCAAGAATGCTGAACATACATTGAAATTCTGTGTCACTAATTTAAAATTGTCACGCTACTTGCTCTGAAATAGTGCGATATTATAGGGTAATTACGATACACCACTTTTGGTTAAAGGGTTGTTTAGAAAACAATGTTTGTTGATACAATTAAGGTGGGCGTTAATCAAGGCTGTTTCCTGTAAAGTGTTATTCTTACGGGAATCATTTGAGACTTCTCACGATATACTCTCGAATATGAGAGAAGACGGGAGTTTGAAAACTTGTGATTGAACTATCCAAAATCCATCACAACAGCGCTGACCACCTGGGCTAAAATTGGAGAAATTGGTTTCTAATGTTACATTCCAGGTCATTTACGTATTTGTGCATCTAGACGTCGGAGCGTGTTAAAAATGCGTCTCTAAGAAGTCAACCCTAACAACAAGATAAGGAATGTTCAATTAAAGACTCATTACTAAGTATTTCAAACATTCCTGCTTATCGGTTTATCTGCGCCATCTGCCACATACAAGTTTTAGTTGAAGTCTACTATGTGTTATTAGTAGACGCTCCTCATAAATATACATTTGACTGCCTACTTCCTGGAGGAAACGAGTCCATTTGACTGACTGTACAAACGGCATGCGCATTTTTTGTGGGACCTGATTGTTGTGACTATTTTTCTTCAACACGGTTTGTTCGACTGTTTCCACACACTCGTCGAAGTTTTTATTGAGCTGAGGTTGATCACATCGTAATAATTCCACACATATTTTTAGCCGAATTCACAAAGGTAAATTCTGAGATGCAACATTGGCAGCATCATCAATTTCAATGACCTTTTGGGGTAAGCGCTCTTGATCAGCGCATATTCACAAACGCATGTAGGCAGCTGCAGCATGCCACAAACAGGTAGCATTACACTTGAAGTGAATCCTTGAGGGCAAATCCCAGTGAGTGAGTTCCTAAAAGATTTTCACACTAACAGTAATATTGATGGCAGCTTACAATTAGGTGAAAATCGTTCCGGCCTAATTGCGATCGCTGTTTTCCACAAATCAAGCAACTTTTTCTTGTTTCAACGACTTTGGGCAAATCGCTGGTTCACTAGTTGTCCCATGATTGGGTGTATATTAACAGACTACTAAATCATGGGAAAACAGATGATGGACCGAATATCTAGGTGGGCATGGCCAAAAACGACACAAGGAAAGCTGACAGCATTGTCTGCGTAATACCTTAACTTCCTTGGTAGGAAGTTGTTGCAACTGGACAACCTGTTCACATTATCCATCAAGTCGTTACACAGACAACTGTTAAATGTCATGACATTGTCAGAACTTCTGGTGCAATTATTGTATTTATCGCTGAAGCAACGCAGTTGTATAGTAATACGCAACAATTTGATGTTATAATTGGAAGCTACTGCCAAAACAGATATTAAAATATATGACGCACATCATTCAGAAAAAGACGGAACTGGTTCAGATGACTTGTGAAGTCGAAGAGAGTGAACGCCAGTCTGTCAAGTGTAGGACAGAACTTGTTATATCATGTTTCACTCGCGGAAATACATGAATTCTAGATGGAAGTATGCGTTGCAGTAAACTATAAAACACGATTAGAATATCGAGCAATATTTACTAGAGGTAGCGGTAATCGTGAGTTCCCTCAACAAGCATCTTCAAGTCAACAAATAATGCGCATCAAACTTACTTTCATAAGATTTTCAAGTTGAACATCACTCCCATTTGATCGCAACCTCCGCATTCAGATAGACTTTCCAGCCAGTCACCTTCAAAAAGAAGCACTAGACTCGAGTTCCGCTCTTATTAGAGCTCATCAGTAGTGCATATCCTTGCCACGGCCGGGATTTGAAATCCGACCATTCCAATCATGAGGCAACCGTGTTGACCACTGTGCCNACTGATGAGCTCTAATGAGAGCGAAACTCGAGTGTAGTGCTTATTTCCAAAAGAGGGTCTCAGACATTCATCACTCAGTTTATTATGAAATGTGGAACAAGGAGACCTTTTGAACGAAGATTGTAAACCGACAATTATCTGATGAAAATGCTCGTAGCTGTTATGTGGTTCAGTCGATGGGAACTCGTCACCTATTCATCATACTCATCGTTTTTCATTAATGAAGAAAACACTTCTGTGTTAAGCGAAAGAATCTGCGAAACTTCGACCATCTGGGAGATTCGGAAACACTGTCCAAGAAGGTAAACTGAGTAGGATATTTTGCCCTCAACAACACTCATCTACGAACCTCCAGGAACTTTGTAAACGTAATATAGAATGAAAATGAGGGTGGGAAAGTGATTGAGTTTTTGGGAACAACAAGGACACTAGTAAATAATAATGCAACCTAACGACTAAGCCGCATAACTAGGCTACGCGTTGGAAATTAAGTTTTCACATGACAATTATTTAAATGAGGTTAAACCAGTTGGGAAGTAAAGTAAGCGTGATCAGCATCTAGGGAATTGGATAATCTGTTAGGTGCATGCACGATTACATTCAAACAAGATTTATTCCGCTAAATTTAAGTGAACGTGTAAGAAGCCAGGTGGAACCTGCGGTTCTTTTTAGGAGGATTTGTGTGATACCTGACACCCCCTTATAACCAAACTTTTTATGACTTGTGAAAGATAATGCAAAAAATAGAGATGCCGCTGTTCAAAATGCACGTAAATTTTTTAACGATCGTCACCGGTCAATCAGCATATCACGTGGAGTCGACGAACGTCATCTAATTAAGCTGCTAATAAACAGGTAAGCTTCACATAGACAAGTTTTATCAACCGTAAACCAGAAAGCTAGAGTTGAAAACAAATTCTTTGACTCGCAAGAATTACGTTTCACCACTTTGTCACCAAATACAGGTCCCATACATTCGTAGCCTAAATAAAGAGGTTATTCTTGATCTCACCAGTTGTCACAGCCCAACACTGCCTTGTTGTATTCGCCTATGTCTCTCACAATTTGGATTGCACTTCATCACCAAATGATTTCCAGCCTTACCCGCCTTGTACTTGTTATGTTGATTGTCTTGTGACAGTAGGAGTAAATCGCAAATTATGAAGCGAGATTGTTAACCAACCAGGCGAATTAATAGGAATGCTCAAATTAGTCTGAATAAGAGTATTTCTTTTAGCCGAAATAGGTTTGGAGCTGAACAGCTGCTGCCTAATTCTGAGATTCTTATCACCAGACTAATAGCTGTTAATGCGTTCTACTCCATACCGTGGGGGAAATACTTAGGATGGATCAGTCGGGGATAACAGATAGAGGAAGCTTGTGAACGGCAACCTAATTGACAGGGTGTACAGCTTAACTCGCGTTTAGACCAGTAGGAAAGGCTGTAACATTTTACAGGCCGGAATTTATTGAAACGAAGATGTCAAATGCCTTAAAGTTACTGCACACCTTAATCACTCACCTATTAAGAAGTTCAAATGTGGAGAAAACTGGCCATCAGAACTATTCCTTTCATCGATTAGAATGTTGAGAGACAGACAAACAGTGAGTGCCGAAACAGATTTGTCAAAGAACGAGACAACTTACCATTCAGTTAAAGGGGAACATGACGTTTACACGAATCAGTACAAGGAGGCGGTGATATGGGAAATTGCTCTTCGGTGGAGCATTTTTTAGTTATTTCACAAACTACCTATTTCATATCGTCAACCTCCTCACCAAAGGATAACATCCGATTTGACCTGTTTACAAGGTTGAATGTCATTACTCAGGCTAATTTTCTAGCGGAATAGAACACGGGCACCCTCAGTGATTAGCATTTGTGAATGTAGCGCTTAATTAGTTCGCTTCCGGTAAGTAACTAATCATCTCTTGCGACATCCCCTGGGTTTTCTTTTAGGTTTGTATAGCAAATTGGGGTGATTCCAGTCTCAGCTGACTTTCCAAGGGTTGAGTTCCGTGATTACACAGTAGACAGTCAAGACAGTAACCTGACAGCATTTCTCCACGATAGGTGATGGTAGAAACCTGAATGTATTAGTCCCGCTAATTTAGTGTTTGGGCAGCACCTGACTGAGGAGATTGTTTCATCACAAATACACATGTCCTAAGGTCACAAAAGATGAGCACCTGATTCAGTTAGTTCAGCAATTTTTCACTGACTATCTTTGTTATCCTGCCGCCCACTAATCATGTGTATAGTATAAGGCAGTAGAATCTAGAGGAAAAAGCATTACCAGGGCGGAAATCACCCTCACGTGATGAAGCGTATTACGGTCGAATTGATGGAAATAGTGCAACTGGGATTTGTGGAGGTGCAGCGCATGTTGCTTTCCTTAGTTGTTGCCTATCATTTCCTCATAAGTGAAAAATGATCAGCTGGCCATGGATAGCTCACAAACAAACAAATATCCACTGCTTGCTCGGAAATGGTTAATACAGGATTCTTGCAGAGCTGATCCCAGTGACCATAAGCGAAATGATGGCCACCTAGTTTAAACTTGGGTTTCATGAGCATTGTGTTGGTGGGGAACCACATTCACGGATAAACATACGAATGCAGTCCAGATACCTATCCACTAGACCACGGTTGGCGGTCATCGAGTTGTGGAAAAGAATGTGGAGTAAATAGCTGTTGTATCTTCTTTTTCCACGAATCGGAAACAATCAATCAGCCGCTCATAGCTGGCCTGAGAAGAGCTAAGCTTCGACCGCATCTGCAGAAGCGGTTGAGAGAAGTTGTTTCTCGTACACCCACCTGGTCTGACGCTTACTTAAGAGTCGTGATTGCATGTTTGAAATCATACCAGACACGGTCGATTGACTATTTCACTGGTGGTCAGTACGGTCGGCTGTTTGTAGTGGTACATGTACTCGTCAAAGTTGATAGTTATGGTACGTTTGTCCGGGTGGCAACAGATTCATCTATAAGTCCGTTGGTCGCATATACAAGTACGGCCTGACTAAGGATGACTAGACTCATTGACACCGTCATTAAACGTGTGGTTCGCGAAAGCTATGTTGACTACATTCTATTTATACTCCAATTTGTGAGCCACAAACCATTTTTGTTGATTCCTATAAGACACCCATCATCAAATTGGGGCATTGTAGTGGCCTGTCTTTTCTAGATATCTAATGAGTATTTGGGGATTCGGTTCCTTTTCGATTTGACCATCACTCACACTTGATCGCAGTCTTCGCCTTCACATAGACCTTCCAGTCGGCCTCCTCCGAGAACAAGCACTACACTCGAGTTTCGCTCTCAATAGAGCTCATCAGTAGTGCATATTCTAGCCACGGAGTTCAAAGTCCGGCAATGGCAAGGATATGCACTACTGATGAGTTCCAATGAGAGCGAAACTCGAGTCCAGTGCTTCTTTTCGAAAGAGGCTGGCTGCAAAGTCTATCTGAATGCGAAGGCTGCGATCAAATGTGAGTGATGGTCAACTTGAAAATGAACCAACTCCCGACTACTCATCAGTAATCAAAAATATCGCCTTACAGGTTTACTGAGTTTTGTGATCTCGACCTGTCTCGGAAGTCCTAATCGCGGGGTTATCGATTGGAGTTAACAGGCAGTGACTGTGTCTCCTCTCAAGACGATTGGACAACCTGATCATTGCTCACAAGCGAGGGTGGTTGAGCGTTCAGATGTGATAATTCGACCGTGCCTAATGTGAGGTGAATTGCGCAGTGGTTAACACGGTTGCCTCATGATTGGAATGGTCGGATTCCAAATCCCGGCCGTGGCAAGGATATGCACTACTGATGGTCAACTTGATAATAATCCAAATCTCGTAAAATTCCCAGCGTAGTGATGAAAAGCAATATGTAGCGAACAAGCTCGTTTTTAGTGATTCATCATGAGGCTAAAAACATCACATTTATTTCACACATTTCACTTGAGATTCGTTAGGGGTGTAAACGGGGAGACGTGTGTTTAATGAGGTCAATCAGTTCAATCTCCGACTACTGATCAGTTATCTTCTTAGGTTTGTTCGCTTCAGGTAACCTGCTCGCCATGTATGCATTAATCCCCAATATATGCTGTGATCAGATGTTCTCCCCGGGTTATTGTGACTTCATTTGTCCTTATTTAATTACTCCCGTTTTTGGTGTTATGGAGCAAGAGGTATTCTAAGCAGACTAGCATGATGCGTCAACCCTTAGAGCACTATGTTTTAAAGAGTTTTGTTCTGGATAGTAAATGGCAAACGATGTCAAAACCAACATTATATGTTCAACGGAATATGTGCCATTTGGTTCAGAGTTCCTTTCTTACCTGTGCCTCCTGAAGGCGCAAGCTTGTATAGTCATACCGGTGCATCTTAGTCTGATGATGCGAAGTTTACAAGTGCCAAAAAATGTGTTCAATCAAAAGAATTATATGTGGACAAACAAAAGTGGACACAATCTACACTCACTTTGCTGTACCTGAACTATGATTGTCTAAGCATACTCTTTCTAACTGGTATAGTGGTTTCTTGCGTGCATGTGTTGTTTATGATATTTGACGTTGCAACGTGGCGAAAAGATCATCGTTCAATTTTGGTCACACCTCTAATAGCACCACCATACCTCAGAATGCAACTAAGTCAGAACCGCGAAGCAGCTGCCTTACACAGATTTGACCACGTATGCAATTTATAGTTCTATCCAATAGTGAGTTATTACTGTGCATCAAGTCTGAATCAAAAGAATGGTGATAACTGCAATTCACAGCAACCTATGTAATTCAGTTTCAGGAATGAAAGCCTCCTGGCTGAATTTTTTAACTATTGAAAAAAAAGCTAGAACTTTACCAACTTTTCGGCCACGATTTTTGAACTGACTGATTATTGGTTGAAACTCCCGTTGTGTGGTCAAGTGAACCTGTGACTAGTGTTTCCACCAGTAACTGTTGCACTAATGAAATATGTATTGTGTCATTCAAGAATTGTTCATACTTCCGAAGTTTCAGCGTTTCTGCTCGTTCACAACAGTAGTAGAAATGGGAAAGCTTCCCTCCTATGCACATAAAGGTCACAATCAAAAATGTACGACGAAAAGTGATATGATCTACCAACATATTCCACCCTTCTTCACCCGCTTAAGTTCACGTTTTTATTGTCCTGATTGTGAGTTTGCTATTGTCATGTTACTCAATGATAATTAAAACTATATCAAACCCACGATAACAGATTAATTCCACTGGTGGTTTTGTGTGTCGCGGGGTTTGAAATATTCTCAGCACTATTTCATTCGTCGGCATTGTTGTTACAACCGTGAATATATACTTAAAACTGTTAGTCCGTGAATAAGATTTCGATTGTGAATTTTGTAATGTCATCTGCTCCAATCACGAAATTCGATTAACAACACCTGTAGGACATAATGGTAAGTCAAAAATACAAAATATTCTTTTAAGTCCAATCACCCATCTCCGTTTCTAAGAATGGGACAGCAAAGTGTAGAAATTTAGCATTTGAACGTCAGTCATAAACATCTGACCAAGGTGCTATGGCTTCAATGAGCAGGATGAAAATTCAACAGTGCCAAACGCTAGCTTGTGTCACTGGTCGTTGTTGCAATCAAAGACAGACCGATGAACTAACACGACGGGTAGAAGAACAGAAATGTAATTTTTTCACGACCTTGGTATTCTATCAGGAAATTCCGTTCTATACAATAATTTATGTTTGAAAGGGGCGCACGAATGAGAAAGACCACTACTCACCTTTTAATCTGCAGATAATTACAGGTCGTTCTGGTAAAAAAAAGTAGACTCATTTCAATCAGACTCGTCAACAGATGCCAAAATTTACTCAGTTCGTTCCCCATCTCATTCCCCATCTGCTTACACTATTTGGCAACTGATTTACCGTTTCAATCTCTCCACTTTCCTTTTTGAAACACGCTCATCTTCATCAACGGTTATCTATTGGACTTTACACTGCAAACCTGACCACCAGCAGCCTGATCATCTCAAGTTATTTTGGTCAAGCCTTCGCTTTAGCCATCTCAAACTTTCGTAAATGCCCAACCGTATGGAGTGTCTGCCAACCGATTATTTATCGGCCGTGATACGAAGAACAGTGACATTCTGTAGAACATTTCGAAGTGGGCAGCTAGGCAGACTTTACGTAGATTCGGTTTAAAAGACATGTAGGTGGAGGTGTCTGGTTTGTGATACAATTCACATCGTAGATCATTCAAATGTAATATCTGTTAGATGAACTCACTCTAATCGATTTACCGTCTTCGATCTCTTCAGTAACATCGACCGGATACATGAGGAGCTATGCTAACGCATTTAACTTCTGGTTCTTCTCAGTGGTCCGAGTCACTTTAGTGTAAATGACGTTGTGTCAACACTGCACAAAAAGACAGAAAAACAGTGGTCACGTTAAGTTGCTGCATCTGTTCTAGCAGCCTGAAACGCGAATATTTTGCGTGTCTTCATCGTGTTGTTTGCATTCCCAGGTGCGCTGTTAGAAATATCACCAGATTCCATTTCAAATAAACTCTCGTTAAATTACTAACAGTGGTATATGCAACATTGTCCGAAGGGAAGGCTTACGGTTTCCACTCCGATGTGAGCGCCCTGATGGGAAAGCAACAATGCAGAGACTGTTAGCATTCGGCGTTTGGTGGGAAGTTATCCAGAAAATGCATACATAATTCGTATCTTTCGTACAAAATAGATAACCCATTTCTTGTCATTGTTCACCTGTTGCACTTTCGCACACTTGCATCTGTCTTCCAACATTCATAGACCGGGTGAGTTTGCTGGCTATCAAGAATGTTTACATGCTAATCATATTTTTGTCTATCCGCGTTTTTTAAGCAGTGATTTGGAACAAAATATACTCCTCCTCGTCCAACTTTGAATGGTAAACTTGGGACTTTTGTCCTTCTAAATGAGGGCTGGAAGAAAAGTTTATCAGAAGTTTGCTTTGTGAGACGCGTTTTCATTCACTGGCAAGCATACGCAATCATATCTAGGCCGAACTGCGTCAAACACGATTTAAAGGGTTGGCTGTAAAAACGCACCATTCACAGTAGCATCTCAGTGATATGGTCCGAATGTTCAACTCCAAACGCTAAATAGATCCAATGCTGAATTGTCCATGTACTAGAGAAGGGCTAATAGACAGGGCGGTTTCAGCAGAAGAGTAGGCGACAGAATTTTTACCCGCTCGAAACATAACAATAGTGTTAACTCGCCCAGCTAGTGTGAGAGGAACACGAGTTCGTAAGCCACCAAGTACGGTGTGCATAGATTGATTCGAAGGTAAAGACTTATAAGAGATGAATGAGCAAAGGCAACTGGTAACCAAGTAACGAATTGGCGAACACTTGCATTCGTGAGTGGTTAGCTTGCTTTTTGACTTATCTGGCCTGAGTTAAGACCCGTGATTGCATAGATGTGTAAGCACAATACTGCCTCTCCGACTCTAATCCAGAAAATAGATAGGTAATTCAGTGTTCCATTTGGTGTGATTGGTAAACACTGGTTGCCGCGAACCTGATTGCGGGACATGCCTTACATCGTGGATTTATGTTTGATTTCAAGACCAAATCACAGTTTTGTGTGAAACCCTGCGACTGTGAGAACAAAGGCATGCTTCTGTAAATCTCCGTTTACAAGGAAACGTTAGAATTGCCAGTCGCTTAGATTTTAAAGGCGAACAAAGTCTGACAAAGAATGCTGGTTGACACATCCCAGATTCTTAGCATCAGAATCATTGACCTTCTCGTCCTGTACACTGCAGCAGATCAGGAAATATATTGATTTATATCGGTTAACGTCGATGGCTGTAGAATTATTGCTGGATCAGGTAAACAACTGAGGATAATGCGTAACAGTTTACAGAGATGTGTGAATGGACCGTTGGTGCTCATTGGATGGAAATCAAGTAAATATCGTAGGTAACTGTGCACCGTAGTTAGCCCTTTGATAATGTACACCCACTTTATGTCTCACTCGTAAAGTTTGTGCCAGACAATTCAATTTGAAATTCATAACCACGAGGCAACAATGACCTGTTCCTAGTTCGTTTCCCTGAAAAACGAAATCTTTCAGTTCAGGGTAAGCAATTATTGGCTTTGGTCATTGTTCAGAAGAAAGTGCCTAATAAGGGGAGTAAATAAATAACTTTATTGGTTAATTGAAACAAACTCGAGCGATTCTGGCAGGCCATTCAAACGTGACGGTGTTATCCCGAATAATAGTATAATGTGTGCAGTCAAGCAAAAGTGAGTTTGTTTAGTTTATTTCAAGTGTCTGAAGTACTTGGATGAAGAGGGAATTTTCTGAGGTTTGGTTCGTTTGGTTAATGTGCCACCACTTTTCATTTCCACTAGGTCGATTGGCATGAAAATCAGCCAATGAAAAATTCCAATTATTAGACCAATAGGATTGATCAATAAGCCCAGGTTGCTTATTCAATCTAACCAACATCCATTCGGATCTTATTATGTACGCGTAGTGAACTGGGATTATCGTTTTACCAAAAAGCTGAACGTACGAAAGAATGAAGCTCAGAAATGACGAACAACAACATTTTCGATTTAAGTTCAGCAAGTCACTGTTCCGAAGGCCGATGGAATCCGTGAGTAATTCAAAGAATTGCGAATAACGCTTTCCGTTTCAAAAACCTTCATTTTACTCTATTACTGTCTGTCAGTGGGTTAAAAGTATGGTCTTTGCATGACTAGGATGACTTTTGCATGTCCCCCAAACTCAAGTAATTGCGAATTGTTTGTTTGAATGACTGGAAACGCCAATCTCCAATATTTTTGAATACAGCTGCAAAATGTGTAATCGGGATGTATTTCGTTGACTGAATAAGGTTAGAAATGGTCATAAGCATAAAAGTGATATTCGCGTTTGGATCGAAGCAGATAGAGCCGAACTGATGTGTAAACCTACGAACTGTGTTACAATAGCCGTTTATTTCTCCTGTGGACAGCAGGTCTTATGCGTGCTATGTGAAAAGAATGCTTGACATAAGTACGATGTAACTAAAGACACCCCGTTGGCTTGGAAAAACACTGTGCCACAAGTTACCACGCTCTACTAAGGGCAGCTAATCGATTTTGAAGTGACCAAATAGATTCTGTGCATGACCTCCACTTTCAAGGGGCCGCTCCAACGCCAGCGATTTGGTCATTGTTTGCTAGCACCCTAAATATGGTCACACGCTCCCTACCCAGCAGTCTTCCCGCTATCCATTTGGACTTTGACTTTTTGAGACGATACGATGTTGACTATGTAAACCAAATCAATATTTGCAACATATACCTCATTGCATATTTCGCCTCATCAAATTAGATTTTATCAAAATGAAAACGGCTGAATTTCATACGCGGAAAAAATCGTTTTCCG
Source organism: Paragonimus westermani (assembly GCA_008508345.1). Lineage (NCBI taxonomy): Eukaryota > Metazoa > Platyhelminthes > Trematoda > Plagiorchiida > Troglotrematidae > Paragonimus > Paragonimus westermani. Next base: position 52,909 of record QNGE01002076.1, read on the forward strand.
GCTAAATCGTTTTCCAAAATAGCGGGACATTGAGGCCCTCCTTAGTCGACACAATCTCAAGGCATACGTGATGATGTCCGGAATGCATGTCTGCTGTAACTGAATTAGCGCAGTGTGCTTAGACTCTGTTGATCAGCCTAATTGTTGTCGATTAATTTAGCGTATGCGGGTGTATGTGTTGAATTTGGTGCGTCGTGTCTCGCACTGCATTCTGTACGATCTCGGTAAAGCACAGGTATTATGAATTATCAGGACGATCATACATAATGGAAGAGATTTTTCATAAACAGGAGTAAGAGAATCTGAAAAATCCATCACTCTGAATAATCTCAGAAGCCTTAATTAAAAATACCGTGTTTACTGAGTTCTTCATACTGTATAAATCCTTTGATGCCCACCCTCAGGCCAAGAGTGCACTGGGACTGGCATCGCCTTCGTTTAGAATTATCAAAGGCAATTATTCGGACCGACTTATGCTGTGAAGATTTCTACTTCAACCCAAAGTCTCGGTTCATCATGTCGTCAATATTGTGTGCATCGTCACAAGCTCGTCATTTTAGATCATTAGCGCCGACTGGAGGCTCATCAAACTCTCTCCTAGAGGAACATCTGAGACAGTGATGTTTGTCTTGTATCAGTAGGGAAGTGTTGCGTAGATTTATTGATAAATTCTGAATGCCTGAAGTTTATTTTACTTAAAGTCGGATTAATTTTAAAACTTGGTGCTGAAGGAATTAACTTCAGTTATGGATGTGGATGGGAACTTTATCTTATTAAAAAATTATCATCGAATTACGAATAAAATGTCAGTTTCCAGTCGGATCATGATATTTGTCAAGCTACCGTTGCATGAAACAGAGCTTAGTCTCACCATAGATATCAGTTACCTGGCTTACTATACGCTTTTATTTAAATTCATACCTGAACCCAGGTGAAGTACCATACTAAATTTTACAGCGCACACAACTGCCAATCTGCTTCAACTCAACAGCATACCAGAAATCTATGCTGCAATGTTAGTTGTTTGTATCAATTTGGCTCATCTGACCTCCACGTGTATGCATTAAGACTTGGTAGTAAACAATTTTTAGAGCCAACTGAGTGCAGCCCAATCACAGTGGGCTGGACAAAATAGGTAGTTTTCATTCATCCTAATGTTATCAGCGGGATTTTTTAAACACTTCTTGCGTCCGTTTCTTCCACGTGGTTAATGGTGCTGAAATCTGTGGTCACTTACCCCACACTTAAATGTGATCATTATCACAACCGCTATTATTCAAACTGATCGGGTAAAACTTGTTGTCTATATCAATTGTTATACGTCCATTTCTTCTTACAGTAAACATTTCTCACTTAGTGAATCATGTGTAATGTATTTTCTACCACTCAGAACTGCAATGAGAATGTTTCTGCTTTATTTGCTGATGAACGACCAAAAGATTGGTTTACTGGCTGATCCAGTAGAACTAAAATGGTTGTTTGCTGTTTTGATTCAATCATTCTGAGCTTTCCCTGAAGAACTGTGTTCCGTTATTTCTGATCTTTGATGACCAGTGCGTAATCAGTAGTCTCTTGTCGATCTAACAGAAGCCCACAGATGTCCTCCATAGTCTCGTCGATCAGTTCAAACTCATCCGCCATAGTTAGGATCAGACGTGGTCGGTTTTTTAATTAACGATGCGTAATAATTACAGCTAAACGAAAAACACATGCGGTGTCATTAGCACAGATCGGGGAAACGTGTGTAGTAACACCATATTACTGCTTAATTGCATAAAGTTAAAACTTCGTCGATTATGTAACTGACAGACAAAATCAAACAAATATGAGGTGTCTCTAGGTCTCATGCTGTTGGTACATGCAAGCTTCTGGTGAACGCGACAACTGTTCTCTCAGTTAATGTGGATTCTCCGCGGCTAATGAACCGTAAGTAAATATGTGATGAAAGAATGCAAACAGCAAGCAGGTGCAAACATCAAACGAGCCGCCTGTTGACCGAAACTGTTTTGTTCACTGAATACTTCGTCAGACATTTCACAAACAATAGATTTGATACTGTTGCTGCACTGTGATGTGAACAAAGATAACACGCGCGCGACGAAAATGATTCCATATTGTGTAAACCGGCGTAAAAAAGTAACTTTTTGCAAATAATCGTCGTCACGACTGCCCCAACGCTCTATGCGCCAACATTCCACAGCTTTTACACTTCCTGGGTTCACTATAAGCGAAGAAGATACAGCTAATTTATTCGCAGCAGCAAGGACAGTCAAGAAATCGGCAGCTCCCTTAAAATGTGCCTACTGCCTACAAAAATGCAGTTTGGACCTGAAACTTCGTAGAAATGTACAGGCACAGTTGTCCACAATTTTTATTTTTAAAAGATACAAATTACTCTAAGTTTTTCCAGGCTGGTAGGGTGTGTACCGCTGGCGATAACGGTACGATCAACGGATTTTGTCCCATCCTTATGGGTGAAAGATTATACTGAAAAATGCACGCATAATTCCAAACTATGTTCAAACTGAAGCATAAGGTACTGTTCAACAGAAGAAAAATTCCGGACGGTGTGGTTAAAACTCACCAAAGTCACAATTGCACCGATCGCCCGATTCATGTTAACTTACCATGCCTATAAAATGGAGTCTGGTCTTTATCGGTTGCCATCTGTTTCGTTTATTTTGCTTGGGCTTAATGCCACTAACATCTGAAATCCAGTCTGCTATTGACCATGGTTTAAAAGTTTAGTGAGCACCGTAATTTTTTAAGGTGCAAACCTAAAGGCAATGGGTTCACAAGATTCAGAAAGGACAGTTTGTCACTATATACTAAAATAAAGCCCAGTATTCCAGAAAAGACAAAGAATTAACTCGTCACAGTGTCTCTCTTACTGTTTTCGACATGTGGTAAACACATGAGGTTGTTGGTGAAGTATTTGTTAGTTCCAACAAAGAAGACAGCGATAAAAGTAGTTTAGAACTGCAAGTCGAAAGCAAGCGGCAACCGGATACATCTTGAAATTGGTCGTTTGAGTCGTAGGTTCTCAAAAAGCGTTTGGTCTGCGCTACCCAAAGCGCAGGGTTATGTACTATCTGACCTCTGTTCGTCAGCGATTAATAGGAACCTGACAGAAATTTAATAAGCAGGTGGATAATTGTAGTTCTTTGTCAGATGTACAGAAAGTCTTAATTCAGTCAATCAGGGGCCTGTCATTAGTGAAGCAAACAAGCCACTATTTTATCATGTGACTGGCACCCATTTTTGGTTGGTTCGTTATGGAACTGAAACGTAATCTGTTTGAAGAAAACCACTGTACACAATGTTGAAGGCCTAGAGTTTGGTCTTATTTGTTACCATACGGATGCATACTGGACAAAGGATGTTTCAGAGAGTCAGTTTTCTACAGGCTACAGCCAAACACTGATCCAATGACTCCTTTTGTACACAATGTAGATTTGAATCAATTAAATACTCATGAGTTACATCAAACGTATATACGGTGGTGGATGAACACATCGAAATCAGAGGTAATGCGTGTGACCACAAAACGTTTAGACTGCAGTCACACAGTCTCAAATGAACTGTTTGATAAATGCTGCATGAAAGTAGTACACAATTTCTGGCGTGGCTTCGTAACTCAGTTGGCAGGGTGTTTGTCGCGTTTAAACAAGTTTGTTTGTTTGTTTCGTATAGTCCGAGAACAGCGTCTATTGTTTTCTGTGGCAGACAAGCTGCAGAAATAATGCTCTTGTTCAAGCAATTGTGCGATGGTATGTAAACGTGGAGTGGTGTGGCATCAGTTACGTATAAATTAGCTTTGCTAATGAAAAGACAAACAGTTACTTCTCTTAATGATCTGACAGAATTCCATTAACCTCTAGTTTATCTTCGAACATTACTCACTCAGAAAATGGCCTCCTCCTTTGATCGGTTTCTGCACATATTTGAAATAAACAAACCGAGATGACGATCTGACAGCAATTCCCTACACTGTCCCCAAGGACATTTGCTGGGAGAACGGGTTACCATAATTCGTGTGTAAAATTGGTCAGCAAACACTGATGACTTGAGCTGCACTGTGTTTATCGAGATCAGTGGTTGTCAGTAACTTGAAAATTGGATGTCATAATTGCACTATAGTTACCACTCAGCTTCGCATTCTAGCCTAAATCTCTGTAACAAATCTACGTGTGCTATAATCATGACTTAATCCATAAGTTTACACACTTTTGCTTGGCCGAACAATGGCTTAGCCTGGTATGGCACAATTTACATCGGGTAACATTCTTTAGGTGAAATTTCATGCAGCATATACCTAAACTGAGAGTCCAGTGTGACTGGCTATTTATCCGTTTCGAAGGATTAGTTAAAAGCAGTGGTCACATCTTCAAAATGACAGGTGAATCTCACATGCCGCAACCTTCATTATTCACTCTGGAGATTTCAAAATTTTAGTTATTGATATATCTGATAACACGCAGCGAAGACCTCATAGATCCCTTAATTTTCACGCTAATCGACCGGAAGCCCTGCTACGTTTTGTGACTTTCTTTCTAACTTGCAACTTGTTCGGAGTTTCATTGGCCAGTCGCATAAATCTTGCATCCAGACCTGCTGTGATTGTACAAAATCAGCTGCCCACGAAAATACTGCCCAAAGAGTTAATGATGGTATGTCATGCAATATACCAAAAGTCAAATGGCTTTTTTGATACAAGTACACAATCCTTAGTAACCTATGGGTGATCTGTTCAAAACTAGTATTTCAATCTTATAAAGAAGGTAAATTTAGCTGTGTTCCGTAGACTCTGTGAGCAAATGTGCTGTTGAATGATACACGTAAATGAGCGGCGATAAGAAGAACCCAAAACGACACGTGCATAACGAGTGTGTTGAACTACCTGCGTCTGCCGCATAAACTGCTAATCTAACACACTATCTACACCTGAATTCTGAATTCTGAAAGATAGAGCTGAGAAAGAAAATCAAAAAACACGTTACCCTGCAGTAGGTCTCTCGTGGGTTTGAGTAAACATACTGTGGATCACGTGATAGACTATGGTCGGACAATATTGCGCCCAACATCTTGCTGTCCTTTAAGTCCGCTGAGTTATTTCGGTTACTGTCGATGTCGTGAATTTACTCGGAAGGTGTTATTCAATTTTCACGTACGGTCATAACCATTAGTGGATATTTCAATTCTATGTAATATTTCACTGGCTGTCTCCTATCGAGTGAACTATTGAACAGAAACCGATCCCTCTAAATATATACGTATGAGACGTTTAAGTATCAGTGGATTCATTTCAATTTGCGGCCTACGAACCAAAATTTGGATAAGTTCTCATACTCATACTCCTAGTTAACTGCCCCAATGAATAAATATACAACAACAGCATGCCACCCGTTGCACCCTAAACGCTCCTTAAACGGTTACTTCATCTTTCTTATCGAATACTTAATCTTCATTGCAAATTATTGCGATTGCCTCGGTGAATTATTTCGAACTTCACCGCCAGTCTTGTTTTTACGTCGCTAAGGAGCAAGATGGCGCATTGAATTCTACGATTTATTAGTACCGGACGTCCGGGCTATGAACCAGAAGTTTGCATTTCACAAGCCAGAACAGTAGTATAGGCATTGCAAACACAACGGCGATATAAGGTGGTCACTATTAAACTCCAGAATATTTTAAGATAAGCACTGGGGATATAATTACCATAGGCACCTCCTTAATTTGTGTCAGCAGACGCTCTCCTGAGAATGTACTGGTATCCAGCGAAAATGACGATTATGTGCCAACCCGTTTTACCGGGCTAACAAAAAAGCTTTACCGTCTTTGTCACACCAACGCTGTAGACCATTCATAAATTTACTGAGAACAGCACGAAATTTGCGCACGATTGCCTGCTTACTGACCGAATGCGAAGTGCACCGTAGCTCTCAGTAGGCTTTCCGTGTTACCCGGCAGGACCTGTGCTTCACGAAGCAGTGCGCACCGCTGGGGGTTACGCTCGGTTAAACGCGAAACCTAATTCTTCACATCGTTTCGCATAAGTTTGAATTCAATAATGTGCGCTGGCTAGTTTAAGGTCTGCGGCGAAAGTGTTTTCATTTCTACGCACTCATTGCTGAGAAGTAAACCTTTGTGGCTGTTCACAGGTGTGTAATTCCCATATGGGAACCCGGTGGTATATTTCCTGTTAAACACACAGTCACATGCACACTCAAGTTCAATGTCATCGCCCCACAACTTTGGCACGTTATTACTGAGAATGAGGACAAAGAGCAATGTGAAACTCTCGCAACAGAAAGGTTGCAACGTCTACATTAGTATTCCAGACTTGCGCTCGCTGTTTAAACATATGCTGAATAATGTCTATCCCTCACTTGCAGACAAAGAGTCATTTGATTTAGTTTTTGCGCTTTCGAAACATGCCAAAACCCGCATGAGAACTGAGTGAATGGTCATTTCGTTGTGTTGCTGCTCTACCTATTATATCAATTGTATTTGTAATGACAAAGTATGTCGTGTTGGGAAAACTTCATGAAGCTTAAACCGGACAACGGCTTTGAGGCTGTCATTTTAGACAAGAACGCGTGTGTGCAAAGAATGTTAATATTGGTTGCCCAAAAAGGTTACAGTGAATAGATAGAATGGTTAATGAAACCGAAATAAGGGACTGCATAAGGCGACACCTTCAGTTGCTTTTGCGTTTGCGGATTATTCAAGAATTAATGTATAAATCTATTCACGGCCTGTCGAAGACTCACAAGGCTGTGATGCCGCTTAGGTCAGTTTTGGCAATGACAAACTCCTCCGGTTATAATTTGGCACACTAACTAGTAGCTATTCTAGGCCCACTGTAACAGAAATTTCAAACGTAATCCACTGAAGATTCTTTTGAATTGATCAGTGACTTGGATGATATCCATTTTGCTGACGAACAGATGCGCATCGTGATCGTTCAGACACCCTTCTTAAATGTTCCGACGCAAAAAACGATTGACCACATCACGGTGTCTCTTGCCAGCGACAAACTGAAGCTGTTTTGCATTCAGAATGCCAGGTTTTGTTTTCTCGCACAGTCCTACCCATCAAACAGACGGGTTAGCCATAGGAAGTTTATTAGGTCCAGCTTTAGGTGACCTCTTCACACCCAAAATTAAGCAACACGTAGATACAGAGATAGGGAGATTTTTATATTACAAGTATTCCGTCGACGACATTGAGATTCAGTCGATCCAACCAGGCGTCAAACAAGCTGGTGAAAACTTTTAGATGGTTGTCATCCTAACCTGTAGATTACTTGCGGATGAGGCCATAAACTAATGGTTATTTCTAAACGTACTCATAAGTCGCCGACAAGAAACCTTGATTAAAATAACGGTTTAAAGGGAATCCACCTGATCCGGTCAGTACTTAAACTCCACCATTTTCACACCGCCCTAACGTAAACGAGCACTAGCGAGTACGCTGTTCAAGCGAGCAAGGCGAACCTGTATACAGGATAGTCTTACAAACGAATTACATCTGATTACTTCTAATGGTTACCCCGAAGATGTGTAGATTTGTACATTAGACAAAAAGCGTGAAAAACAGTCTATATATAATTGCTATTGAAGGGTGATTGCATCATGCAGCAAAGGATACGGCGATTGAATAATTCACTCAAGTGAACGCTTCGTACAGTTGAACCCCGTGTAATCATCCGGACGCAGAAGCTACCAGTGTTTTCAATCAAAGGAGATCAGCCTTTTGGTGCCACATCACACTATTCACTTATCTACATGTAACTGCGAATATACCTACGTACGCAGAACTGAAAGATGCTTGATCATAAGAGTAGACGAACACTTGTCTAAATGGGTGCAAAGTCTGTTTCTGGAGAACCTCAATGTTGCTGAATCATGCAAACAACCAGTTTCATCAACCACTAGACTTGTCCTTACCACTGGTCACGATATAAATTCAGCTTGTGTCTCAAGGTCCTATGACGTCACTCCCATCCAAGGTTCTTACAGTTTGCTGAAGCAGTCGCAATCAGTCACCTCAACTCAGCTTTTTGTGCTCAGGAAAGACTGTTCTGGAACCTGACAATTCCCTGGACTTAGTGGCTTACTTTAACACGCTGGTTGAGTATCCATCCACTTGACTGTTCGCTATAAAATCGTATCAGTGTTAATGTAAATTTGCTGCTGACGCACCAGTATGGAATGCTTTCACCAACCAGTTTTTGTGTTCTATCTGCTTCACACCGCCTCCATCTGCTTTAAATCTGTCCAGAGAAACCAGCTGTTTCAAAAAACAATATGGCTGATTCTTAAGATAACGGTTTGTTATTCTCAAAAGCCTTTTGGAGTTAACGTGTGGAAAATGCAGTACTCTTAATTACCTAAAAGTAAAAAATTGGGGTTACCAGTTAGATATTATCATGACGCAGATCTGCCTCAAATCTACTGAACCCTTTAGCACTGACGAAAAGTGTATGCTGAAGGTTTTTGAAATGCTCAAGGGATGTTTGTTTAATACAACTGCCTTTATTTTAGCCCACACCTACTGTTTTCTACTTCCTCTCTGTAATATCAAGTTGATGTCTGTTTGCTGTGGAAGGTTATCTTACCTATCTCAAGTTTAACCTTCACCTCAATAATGAAACCAGATCTTTCGGGCTAACCCACTCTTAATAAACCGTTATGGCCATCGAAATGGGTGGTGTAGATCAATGAAAGATAACTGTGTACAGGGACGTGCGTGCCCATCTATTACAGGGATGCATAAAATTTGTGTTCTGCTTACGTACTCTAACCGACTGGTCTGTGATATTAGCCACCGCGGTGTGCCTTAGCTCCAACCGAGTCTCTTAAGTGGACCACGCTGACCAACCTGACGAGAAACCGTTAAAATCCCTTAGCTAAAATCTCTCAACTGCTGCAATGTGACCATAACTGTGGCCGGTTTGAATAACGACAAGAACTGTCCAAAAATAACCGAAAAACAAGAATCCACGCTGAGAAGTCTTGCAGCAGATCGCGCTGGCTTAACTGAAACTAAGGAACGATTGACAATAATTGTGTAAAACAGCTTTTTACCTCGAAAACTAATCTTCTTTACGATCATTTGTATTACCTGGATAAAATATTGAATCTTAAGACTTTTATAGTCTGACCACCAGCAAACCCGAGTTCTTTTGTTCAATCCCTACGTTTGCACAGGCTTAGATGGTTAGGTCATGTATTAAGGATGCCAGCTAGTCGTCTTCCACACCGAGCACTGTTCGCTGACACTGCAACCGACGAGGGTGAGGTGCGAGGTTCGACAGATAATGAGCTGGCGTACGGAAGTGAAGTCGTTCACCAAGGGTTTGACCACTGTGGGTCGTGTTCGTCTCCCGGGCTAGGGCCCTCGTGACTCACGGAATCGGTGGTTGGAGACTCTAGGTGAGATGGCGGCTAATCGAGCTCAGTGGCGTGAATGTTGTCGTAGTTTGGCGGAGTTTTCTGTGAAGTGAGTGCATTTAATGAAGCGAGGCAGGGAACGCCGTAAGGAAGCTCTTTTGCTAATGACGCCTCACTCTCACTTGCAGCTCGGTTGTTTATCTGCAAGGTGTAGGCACCCTGATGTTGAATGTTTGAACGTGGACGTAGTCATTTTCGTTAGTAGGGTCCCGTCCCGTCCCCTTCTTTTTCCTTCCTCTCTTCCCATATAAGGGTTTGCTTTTTCTTCATGCTTGTGTGGCAGTTAAGCATTGGTATGCACCACTGATGTATTGCTGTCTATGGTGATGATAATGAAAACCGAGTTAGGTGGATATGCCATGTTACATATCAACTGTCTCAACCTGCTTTTGGTAATTTCTGCCCGGCCGACTATGTAATACCTTATATCATGAAGGTCATGAACTCAGCAAACCTGAGGGTTATTCCTTGCATACTTACATCAGTTGGGTTTGAATTTCAAAGGAAATGTTTACTTACCATGATCTCCAGATTTACCAAATGGATCGAAGAAGCCATGATAAACGTAGTGCTTAGATAAGTCAGACAACTATACAACATTGTGCTTTTGAGATTGTTTGCCGGAAAAAATGCAAGAAATCGTTTGGTAACTGGCTGGTTAATAAACGAAAGCAGTTTGTATGCCGAACCATCATTTCCTTGCGAATGAAACAAGTGAAGATTTTTGGACCATGGCAACGAAACGTTGGTCGACTTCATTACTGCAGAATTATTTTGCTTTTAATAGAAACTTGAACGTCGTACAGAAACGAATTGATTTAGTTTCATAACTTGAAGCGAAAACAGTTAATTATATTTCCAACTGATAAGCAACTATGCGCAAATTTGCATTTCTCTGTGCGGAAGTTAATCTTGAGTCCTTCTAATAGGCTTAATGTTCAATTGATACTCAACCCAGACAAACAAATAATTGCTTTCGGATTTCCTCCTGATAGTTTAGTCATCTTAATAAGATACTGGTGAACAGTGTTCGACAAGAAAAGCGGAAAGTACTATATTGCAGAATGTTAACGGTTTGCTCTATCTTATTGGAAACGAACAGTATGTGAATATCAAACACAAATTTTGTCGGCAGCAAATAACTTACCCAAATTCAATTCTCTGACTGTTTGACTTATTTTTGTATAACGGCAGACAATTTTTTCGTAACATAACTTCTCTGGATATCAGCAATGTGGCGTAGGCCGTAATAAAGTGAGTTTACGGATAAACATAATCACATGTTAGTTAGTTATGTCTTTCGATCAATAGGGCCCGATACATCGCTATATGCGGTGTTTCTCATCTCAAAAGTTACGTAGGAATAAGTCAACTGGACAAGTACTCAACCATACCTCACATGAAGACTCTTGTTTGTGCACCTCACATTGTAATTGGAACTCTTGGAAAAATAAATGAGTGCATGATATATTATGTTGCATATTGCGTTTACCAAAATGACGCTTCTTTAGAAAAAAAATATGCGCAGTTCGATAGCCAGACGTGTGTGATGGCTCAAAAATACTTCTGCACTAGAAACGAACTACACAAAGAACTAATTTGTTGAGCGCGTCAATAAACGACTGAGAGCAGGCACATATTTTCACCTAAAATATCTAGGAATTTTCGTCCAGATCTTGTTGTTTATGTTACATCGAATTACTTCCGTTAACTGATGAAGCTTTTTCAAAGTCCACAGAATCGCAACCACGATAGAAGTGGTAACCCAAATTATTGTCAGAATTTTCATTAGGAACAACTCTTCACCTCCAGCGGTCGTGGATGCGCAACCAGATAAGAAGAAAAACGTTTGTGTGGGGCAGCCATTTTGTCAGACACAGACCTTCAGTTGTCTTCTAGCAAGAAGGTGGCTATTTCGATCGATCACGACTTGATTTTACACGGAACGGGTTTTACCATTCAAAATAAATTGGCTATTTGTAGGATAGTTAGACGGTTTTGAATAATCGGCCTCTCCAATTAACACATCCTAAATGATACTGTATGTAAGTCCCAATATTATCTAAAACCACCAGCCTGAGACACCCTGAAACTTAAAACCAGGTTCCTGTGAGATATTGACACCTTTCATGAGCAATAGCTTTTGTCTACTGTGCTCTGGCATGCAGTCCGTTTGCCCAAATTTAGATAAACGGATGTATAGGGTTAAATAAAGCCGTTTTGTTTGCAAGATATTCGTGTCTCATAAGTACATTGGACTTCCACTACTGCGTAGCACTGAAGAGTAGAAAAGTAATTGTTGGCACTCAGTTCTGACGTATATTTGAATTAATGCTCTCATTTCTAAAACTCGAAGATTTTTATCTATCTGACTTATAGTAGTCTCACCAGTTTGCACAGAATATCAGATTTTGTTTTCAACAACTCATTTACCAACATCTTCGATTATTTTGAGTAATTTCGAGACTAGTCAAAGAGTACTTAGTTTTATGCTGTTGAGGTATTACGAGTAGACGGTGAAAATACATCAGGGCAATTCTCTACTACACGGAGACAGGGAATCCAAGCAACATGGAAGCTTCTGGTTTGATCGAGAGTTTTTGAGAGTTTGGGCTCACTTTTTCCCGGTTCACAAGGATGAGGGCTTTGTGCCCACATTTTAATGAAAGAACAACGAAGCCTTGAACAAATGAATGATGGTTTACATATTGCATTGAACATAAACAAACAAAAATTTCTAAAGAGTACAGTGGAATAAACTGTTCGCTTACAACTACCGGCTTCCCCAATGAAGGGCTATTAAAATGACGCTATGGTTTGTTGAGTTCAAGGAAATATGCTTATTTTGCGATTACTATTAGGCATTGACTCAGTCAAAAATCGATTACCCGTCGTTTGAGTTTCTTATCTGATTTATTCCAAACACTTATTGGTACCTTATTAGTTTCAGAGTGTTATATGTCACCTACCCTGGCTGAAGGGTGAACTGACCGCAAGTAGCCAATCAAACGTCAAAAGGTTGTGTAGTTGATTTCTTACAGAGTAACAGATAACATCAGAAAAAAAGCACTAAAAAGACAACGCGGACAATGCAGGTCCATTGAGACAGCGCAGAACTGTTTTAAAACCGCTCGGAGTATCAAGTTAGTCTGCAAGACAACGTTCTCCATCAGGTTTTGCAGACAGTAAGCAACTGTGATTGGTTATGGTAATTTTTGTTAACACCATTCTCCTCCGAAACAAATTTGTCTGGTAGTTCTGGTGATAACAAGCCAACGCTAATCCTTGCTCTTCTTTGGTTCATTCCCTCGAAAGCCACTTATCTGAACAAAATGAGATGCATGGTTAAATTTTCCAAAGCTGTTATTTCATCCGGAAACATTACACGAGTTGTGGTCGCTGAATGTTCGGTGTGTGGCATATCGGCAAGGGTAACAAAATATGTCAGACAGAGCAGAATTATTCCAGGACGGTTACTGACGTGATGAACTAACTGCAAATATCGATCATTATTCAGACATCTCTGCTCAATACGCGACCATTACAGAAGGAGACGATTCACTTTTCAATAAGGCATAAACTGCAAGACTGAATTTGGCAACTTAAAGAAGAGCACGCTTTCCGCTGGGTTTCTGTTGAAAAAATGATGTTGAGATAAATAATTCGGAAGTTCATTAAGAGTAGCAGTTTCATAACTTGCGAAGTTGTGGTTGATAATACTTTCCATTTTGTTGTTTCCAGATGCCTGCAAAATACGTAAATTTTTAAGAGCTTTTCACTCAATATCACCATAACAACAGTGAATTTCACTCAACATATTATTGTTGTCTAAGGAAAACAATGAAACCTGTGCGTGGAAGCTTTGTAATCCCTCCGCGCATCGTTTAACTGACCTTGTCGTGTTGCCTATTCGGACGCTAGAATTGGCGACCTGAAAACATTGAATTCATTCAAATTTTGTTCTAGACCCTCGCTCGTAAGAACCGAAAAGTACACTCAACCCTAATCAGAGTTCAACCAAAACACTTTTATTAACAGTTCTGTATAGGCGAGTTTCGGTCACGCCTGTTTTTACACACACTATACAAATAGTGTGTTGATCAGCAATGCATTACTTGTTGTTAGATTGCAGTGTATCTTCGTCGTCACACGGTAACCTGATCTGACGAACTAACAACTTGCATTGCGAATCAAATTACAGTTTATTATTCTAAGACAAGCATGAAATATTCGGAACATTTCCGTGAGGCATAAATACAAATTGAGAGCAAAAATGTTCATGATCACAATTAGCCCATTGTAAAACAAAGAGTGCACCCTCAAGTCTACTCGACGAATCATTAAATGAAACTTAGAAATATTTGATCTTGGGAAAAAGATGCGATTGATGCTCTCCGTGGATATATATATATATACACTGAAACACTCACGCACTGATGATGTCAAATCGTCTGGTGATGAAACGTTTGCAACCTAAATGCCAAGCTCGGCGGACGTATCAATACCAAAACAATCACAGACACACTAAGATTGTACTCGATTGTCANGGTGATGAAACGTTTGCAACCTAAATGCCAAGCTCGGCGGACGTATCAATACCAAAACAATCACAGACACACTAAGATTGTACTCGATTGTCAAGTGAGCACAGCTTTGCAGCCTACTCGAATCCCAAGCAGAAGCTTCATGTCCTAAATATGTCGATGTAAATCGTGAATAAAAAAAGAAAAGAACAGGCAGACAATCACCAGTTATCATTTATGGCGAATGGTAGTGTATTTCACTGAATGCCGATAAGTGCTCTGCTATTGAACTGAAAATTGAAAGCAGGCAAAATTTCAAAACGATAATTCACATGGACGGTTCGTGATGAAGTTTTTTACTCCGTATGTACAGCTCCACCAGGTTCACTTTTTACTGCTCACACTCTGTGAAAAAACTTAGACTGTTGGAGGCCGTTTTTAAGTGTAAGTTTACTGACGGATAGCTTTCAGTGCATCCCCACTGCCCTGAAAGGTTAGTTTTTCTACCAATTCCATTCCAAGCAGACTTCGAATCGAAATCACCTAAGTGCCCCAGTTATCGCTGTATCAGATTAATGGCTTAAGTAACCACGTCACGAGCTTCTTTGCCACTGCGGAAATATCGGGCTTGAATCTGGAAGAAAAGATATCTTTGCACAATATTCCAATCCTTCCTTACTGATATCCCAATCACTTCTCAGGTTACACAATGTTATTTATCCGAACTTGTTCGCGACTACTGTCCATCTTGGTTGTTAGTGGAACTGACAAAATAGCCATGTCTGTTAGAATCTAACCATCAGGCTGGTTACTACGCCTCGCACATAGTTTACGACACCCATTGCATCGTAACAGAGTGAAATCGTGCACTGCAGCGAATACAAATCCCAGGGAAAATCACTCTTCTTTCCAATATATAATCCGCACTTGCCGTGGAATTAAATTTGCTTACATCTACCTTACCATTTTCGGACCGTTTTTATCACATGTGCGGCAACTTCTTCGATCCACATTCACTGCCATAATGTATGCGTGGAACTAACGACTCAAACTTCTGAGCTGAAAAATTTAATTTTGACACTAGTGGCCAATGCGTACTTGATTAGCATATTCTCGTAACAACTTGATGACGAATTACCAGGAGTAGTTGTTCGTCACACCTAGCTTTATGACAGGTAGGCTGTTATCCCAAATATTCCGGAAAAGCTACTTTTGAAGAGTCCATTCGTGACGAAGATGGTGAAGCAGCTAGATGGTAGAATAAAGTTAAATGAGAAATCGATACCCAGCTTGTTTGAATATCATTCAACGGCCAACGTCTCCCAGTGAATTCTGTTTATTGTGCAATTATAAACGTGTTCAGAGTGGTGAATCCGTTCCACAGTTTTCAGTTTACGTCATGCGAAGGATTGCGCTATGGAAGGTAATGCAGATCAACTGAACAAGACGAGCAAAATATACAATTAAAATCCATAGAATTTTGGGAAACCCAGCATTACTCACAGTGCTAAGTTCATTAACTCTTGCAGTGAAGTAGTGAAACAGGCAAGAATCAATCTACATTGCAGTTTACAGATTTCGCTCAGACATGATGTAGTATGCTCAGTAATCTCAGAAATTACGGCCATGTAAATAATCCAATTTGTGGTCAGTTCAACTCATCAACATTCAACTAGTTTTCCTATCTTGCGTTCTAACGTCCCATTTACTTTCAAGGGAAACAATAACGTCGAGTCACAGGTCCATCTCGAGCTGCTGTTCGACCAATTTTCACAACTCAGCCGGATGTGAGGAACCGTTCGCTTGTGGTTAAAAGTCAGTCTATGCGATCTCCAGCACCGATAAGACTTAAGCCCTTTAAATAGAACAAAATCTCTACTTCAAAACATACGGATACCTTGGGCTACAATCCAACGAACGAAGACTACGGCGTTATTGTCATAGATTAAGCTGATTGCATATCACAAAAATGCAAACGCTGACACAACACAGTCAAATCCCGTCAGGGCAGCTGAGCAGACAGTGCTGTCTAAATTGAATAATGCGTTAACAAGGAAGTGCAAGTATTGCTAGAAAGACATTCCAGCGACAAAGCGACAGCAAAAGCAATTTCGTCTGGGGGATTCCCTGTTCCTCAAATATATGGCTTGTCCAAACTTCAAAAGATTAGCGTGACCCTCGAGTCAATACGAATTATGTCTAATTCACCACGTCACAAATTGCATACAGGAACGCCTACGTCTGAGGTAGAACGTCTTCTGGTGCCACGCACTACAGACGTGAAGTTCCACTTCCAGGGAACCAGCTATACACCAACCTATGGTGTTTTGACGGGCAGTATACTCAGGCCGCTAGTAGCCGATTTGTTTTGTTGCTCACCTGGAGAAGAAATCAGATGCTGTCGTAAGTCGAGTTCACTACTGCCGGCGTAACGTCGGCCAAGTCGCGTTATTTACCGAAACCGAGAAGATGATAACGAGTACATTCGATTCAGTGAATAAGCAGAATTTTAAAATTAGTTTCACAAGTGATGACGAGCAGATGGAAGCTTTGGCGTTTTTAGACATTTTCATAAAGCGCCGAAACGACGGCTCCGTTTATCAGAAACACACTGGACCTGGATAGTACCTGAACTCTCACAGTTTTGAGCCGATCTATTACGAGCGTGGCCTAGGGAGAACTTTGGTCCATTGTGTCAGACGAGTCTGTTCAAAGTAGATATTTCCCAAAGGGATGTTGTTAGGAACCAAGCTCGAAGTAGATGGCTACCCATCTGCACTCGTGAAGGGTCGCCAAAAATACTGGCTGTCATAGTGGCCTCAACGACTCCCAAACTAAATGACTACTTCATTTGCCTTAAAAGACATATGAAATTATTATTCCGTTGAAAACCCATCTCACGGGGGCTACTGACTGTACGTTCTACAAAGTCAAACTGGTCATACTATTCAATGCCACCCGAAACTCAAAACTACCCCTGGAAACACTGTTAACGTTTAGTGCCAAGTCTCACGTCGGACGAAATCTGGTGTGTGCCAGGTCACTCACTTAGACGGAAAAGAACGACAATCGGGTCAGCGTACACATTCAACTTTTGTTCCGCAAAAAGATTGTGGATATCACAATGTCAGATTCACGTCAGAATGTTAAAGTCAAGAAAAAATGGCGGCATCGATCGCCCGACGCTTGTTGACATGTCCAGAATGGAGAATCCCGTTCGAATATGTTAAGCAAAAAACTCAAAAGCTTCTTCAGTTCGCGGAAGCGGCAGCGATTAACAATTAGAAACCACCCTCTCTGTGTACAGAAAGACTTTTTCATAAGTACCAAACTGCCCTGGCAACTGAGGCACACTGGTGCGTATATTTTTGTGTTTTTGTGGCTATCGATCCTGTTGTTTGGCTTCACACTGTCCACTTAAATTTGCTACACAAGACCGTCGACTGCAGTACGTAAGTCATGAGATACAGCAGAATGTTATCAAGAAGTGTATACTACGTAAACTGTCTCTGGTCATCAACCACAGGAATAAAGCCCGTTGAAACTGGCGCGAGTAACAGCAAGTGATAGAGACGATGTTTTTTATGACTGGTCTGATGCTATGTAGGTATACTAACGTTTTCTGGGCTGATATATCAGGGTCAAGGATGTTTGGCCACTCGATAGTGTTGTTATTAGTTCCTGCCGTTTTCTAACACTTCGATTCTTTAGATTAGGAGAATTATTCAGGAGCTTAGAATAGCAGTCGCTATCTTTTGGTATTGATATGTTCGCCGAGCTTGGCATTTAGGTTGCAAACGTTTCATCACCAGGCGAGGTGACATCATCGGTGCGTGAGCGTTTAGGCGTATAATATTGATTGTGGTGTTTGGTGAAGTTCGATCGATGCCTGCACGTATATAGCAGAGTGGGTTGACCTACTGGTCTGAGTTCTGGTTGGTCGCTTTCTGCCGTGTTTGCCTGACCCACCATTGGTTGATTTTGTCGCAATTGAGTTTTGACCTGATGTCCGATTGGTTGTTCCCTGGAGTCCTTGGGCTGGATTCTGATTGGCTGCTCTCTGTCGTTTGGGCTTACCGGTATTTGGGCTTGATGACTTTTACGTCTCCTCAAATCATTGATTCGCATTGGTTCATAGATTTTATCTAGTTAGATGTGTTTGTTTATTGAACCGGCTGGTGAGTACCAAGCTTCGGAAAATTCTCTTGCATGTTTGGTATCTGCTTGAGTAAGGATGTCTGCGGTGTTTAAGTTGAAGGCGTGTCCAGTTTCGTCCTCGTGGGCGGAGATCAGGGAAAATTGATCGTGCCTCTTGATGGCCAGTTCGTGTTCATGTAATCGTGTTGATAATTTCCGGCGAACATATCAATACCAAAACCATCAACCCGAGCTACGAACAACACCACTACTGTTAACAACCATCAGAAACAGTCGCTATCTATTAGACGAGGCTTCTTCAATGACGCTATTTACAACCGTTTTCGCGTGACCACAACAAGAGCACTTGAATACTCAATTTAAAAGCGATCCGGGCAGTTAGTATTGGTTTCCTATGAACAGCCTTTCGTTAGTAATAGAAACACGTAGAGTTGTGTACATCGGTAGAACCATTTGTGACGTTCTGCAGGTCACGCGGTAGTCTTGAGGGAGCACACTCAACATCCTGTTGAATTTCGTCAAGAATAATGCGCGAAATGTGCTCCTGTAAGCTTGGGATCATCAATTTCGTTGGATCTGCTGAGCGGCTTCCTAGACTTTCCTTGAGGATCCACGAGATAATGTGCTTTCAAGGATTAAAACGTGGCCTCCACATGATAACAAGGAGACAGCCTTCACGAGAAACGTGTTGCGTATTCACATATGAGCTTCATGAATATTCACACACAGATTTACTGAAGCACATAGCTAGTGGTATTAATTGCGTCTTGATACTGATCTCACAGCCAACTCTTATCCAACCCCTTTCATTCTTCCCTTGAACGTTCCAACAGGACTCCACACAAGTCCAGCCAACTCTACAAGCCAACCGTCTTAGTTCGAAGTTGACCCACAGGCTGAAATTGGGAAGCAGGATTGTAGACACGATGCACGACTTAGTCTGCTACATCCAACTTGTTTTTATGGTTTGGATGTATTAACTAATCTACCTATTGTAGCTGGAGTAGAGAAATGTCAAAGGTCCTTTTAAGTGTTTTATATAGGTGAGGCACGAAAAGACATCAAATATTAATGAGGTCTTGCAGCACATTCAGTTGCAATTACGCTGTTCCAGTACGAACTGGAATACACAAGAGATAAGTCTGTTCCCAATTGATTGACGTAGAATATGCTGATTATTCCTTGTAAAAATTGTCAGCTTACAAGAAAAATGGACCGACTAATCTCGGGACAATTACTTGTTATCACAACGCAACTAATGAGGTACAAGCAATTGATCTATCAACCATCACAGACTTATTCCTGAATCAAATTTATTCATCCGTAAAAGTTTACGGTAGTTTATTGCCTACACTATTTTTCACACTTAAAATTTGCTGGATTTCACTCCTTTGGCATATCTCCACGAACAAACAGAATCGATCAAATTTGTTCGTTCTAACATTGTGTGTTTGTTAGGAAAGGAAGTAAGGGGAAGATGAACAGCTTTTTACAGTTAGGTCAACTCAACGGAACAGTCTGCTTTGTGATGTTAATGACCTCTACATAAACTTACACGCAATGTTGATGTACTTTCTGTGCAGCCCAGCCGACTATTTAATGATGAAGCAGGACAAGATGATAAAGTTGACGATTGTGTGAACGCGCCCCACCCCCTTTTTATAGTGAACGCAAATGGAATGCAAGTGTACTACTGTTGGTGCTGTGAGCGTCGCTAAGTGTATGTTGTGTCTATTCAGATAAGTAATAACACGTTTTCCAACCAGTCTAATAATTATTTCAGTCGAAAAACGAATTGCACTTAATTCGAACTACCATTTCGTTAATTGGGATTGACATACACAAGAGTGTATAAGTGAATCAGAGTCCTCATCAGTCGCTTAAACAGACACAATCAAGGTGCTGGAAAGTTGTTTTACTACCATATTTATGCATACACTTATTCCTGAAAACAAGCTGCATGATCAGCACTGATCAGTGCTTGTGTATGTTAGCCGACTTGTGCCGAAGAATATACTGGTCTAACGGACAGCCGTTTTTCTGTAAGAAGTAAAAAATATCATTCTGTTCCTATTAGGACTGGAGCCACAAAATTAATCAGTATCGCAGTTCTGTCGTACCCTGCTGCAAATAGCCATCACGGAAATGCGTTGAAGGCATTCCGGGGATCTGCAACATTCCAATTCAAGGTAGCCGGGCTGCTATTCATGGTGGAGGCGAAAACAGTGAGCATACAATTACACAACAAAGTATTTTTTATTGATGACAGCAATAAGCCTTATAAACCAGTTGACCTTGAGTGGCTCAGAAATCAATCTCATCTACCGAGAAAGACGGTTGACCCCACTAACAAGAATTAAACCAGGACATCGTTCATAACAAGTCGTGTAATCATACAGTGAATTAAAAGCACGTTTTCAAGTGGTTATATGGAGCGTAGAATATTGGAAAAAATGATTGGGTAGTTTGTTCGAGTTCTCAAAATTCACTAACAGCAGTCTGTTCATTGCAAGGATCAAACAGTAGACAGTCAAGAACTCTCTAACAGTGATGAAATATGCTATGTCTTAAACACGTGACAAGTTGAATAATAGTGGACGCATTGACTATTTTTTGTGGTAGACTGACAGAACAAAGAAAAAACAGATTTCGGAAGAGTGAGGCATGGCTATAATGTTAAATATTAGTGTATACCCAAGTCTTCCGACAGAAACACTAATGCACACAAATGGACAGTGATATTAGTACTAAGGTGGAACACAGCCGGTAAATTACCAAATCATACTTTTACACACAGAACAAATTTGGAAACCAAGCTACGTGAAATTTCAATTAATGCTGACAGATGAACCTGAATCAAGGTGTGTATCTCCAAGATATATGGCTGCAGAATAACTTTGCACTGCGCTTCAATTCTGTGAGTAACTTGATTACTTGAAAAACCTAAAGTTTTAGCAATGTTCTGCACCTCATTTCCACCTTCATATATGGCAACCAATTCAACAGCTGGGCAATGGCATATTTCAGCTTGTCATGGTTCTCTTTTCTTCCCTTCGTATCCAGCACACCCACCTTACCAGCATAATAAAAACCAGAGGTCCACTATGACACCAAGCATGGAATCAAAAAGAGAGGAAATACAGGGAAACAGTGTAAGATGTGCACAAAACGTGTGACTAATAATTGACAACAGCATGTGACAGAATAGAGTTTTAAGTTGTATTCCATCATTTAAAAAAATTATCTCTCACAAATTTAACATAGGCAAAGGCGAGGCCATTAGACGGACTGAGATTATGAATCTAGCTGCTATTAGTACGTTAAATGAATCCGTTCTGTTGAAGAGCAGTACTTGATCACTCCACGCCAATTATTAGTTAGAGGGAACTGAAACGAACTAAGAATGTCAGAGATTCTAAGATTAATGAACTTATCTGATGGACAATGTCTGTGCCGTAGTCTATTAAGAGTTGGGAGGGAAGCTGGATTCTCGAGCCTATGGATCAGTCGACTCACAACAAGTAGGTCACCAAACTTTCTGTACCCGCGTTCGATTTTTCGTCCAGTAGCGCACTGTGGTGTGGCCAGTGAAAGTGTATAGACTGGTAGACTACCTGAAGAAACATCAGTCTTTTCAAGTACATTTACGTCTCTGTGTTGCAAACAATTTGGAGCTCTGAAACCAAAGTTTGTGCATAACGTGCACGTAAGTCATGTAGATAAACGGTGCGGTGCATTTGTTGAATCTAATGCCCTAGTTTAGCATTCACACAAAATGCGTTAGTAACAAAAAGTTCGCAAGAGTTACCAAACCCTCCTTCGAATGTAGGAAAACCGGGTCCACTCGCACAGGTATCCGTGCTATGTAAACTATTGAAAATATAGACCGTTTCGCCATACAGAACATCATGCATTTCACCCCCTGTATATCTGAAGGTAATCGAATAAAACTCGATGAAATTCCGACTTTTCAAGAAGCACACCGCAGAAATTTTTGAGACATTTAGTAGTTGCGGAGGTAGTCACACACTTTCTGTCAAACAGCGCGCTTTATACACAGAAAAAAGGGATTCTCTCATCTATTCTATCTAAATTGTGGCCTATTCTGCTACATTGTCGTTTTGTTCTGTCCACTTTCACTCAGACCTCAACCGCACACTGATCTGTAATCAACTTTTATTGGCTCCATTACTGTAGCGATAAATTTTCTAAACTTAATCTTGGCTTAACATTGCTGTGACTGAAATGCGGAAATCAGGTAGACTTATGCAGTGTTATTTCATTTCGGCAAAAATGACAAATGTGCAGTGAAACTGGTGGGTAACAGCAGGCAAGAATCATTGTACCGTAAGATAGACTGTACAATGTTATCTTGTAGCCGTAAACAAGCTAAGAATCAATTGTCTATCCACGAGGGTGACATGGTCTAGTCCTGATAAACGCACATGAACATAAAACTACGGGTGCATTGTTATGTCGTGGATGACGAATCCTGTTAACGTACCTGCAGTGCTGACGAATACAAAAGACGTATGTGAACGTACAGTCGACGGAAATCAACACGTATATTTTCAGACTTTCAAGCCAACACTAAAATTGATAAGAATGACGACGTCATGCTGCTGTGTTTAATCCGTCACATCCTACTATCGTGTGCACCCGTTACACATAGCTTGTATCAATTTCGATATAGTGATTAATGCGCTTCAAGCAGGACGACCCTGTACAAGACGACTTGCGTTCTACTGCTCCCATTTTCAAACTCACTGGAAAGATAGTTGCTGAACTAATTGAATATGAGAGTAAGAGATCAGTAAGTTGCATCGCGTGAGTCAACCTGACTGACGAAAGCGTCTCATGAATAATTTACCTTCTAAAGCAGGAACAATATTTGTTTCATTTTATCTTCAATACAATGAATGAAACAGACATATTTCCGATTTACACATGACACAGATAAAGGAAAACAGCCGGTCTGCTGATCCAACCACCAACTGCTTAACCTACTGGGTTTGCGTCAACTGCCTGAAGAATATGTCACGCCACTCTTTCTAACGAGTGATTGTCAGTGAGTGTTTATGTGTTCCTTGGTGGTATACAGGAATGCCTGAAATTTAAATGGGTCGGGAACACTCTTATGATAACACGTCTTTTACCGCTCTCTCCGTAGAGACGTAGCAAGTGAAATGTTCTAAACTGTGTCCGGATGATGGCTCACATTCAATTCAGTTCTCCTCTTCCCTTAATGCTCACAGTTTGAATGTACCATGTGGTCGAAATAGTAGCTTGTTCAGGTTAGATTGGCAGTTGTGCTTCCCTTACGGTTTTGCCTAAACCGAAGTTAACAAATGACGCTGAGGACCGTTATTTGCCACTCCTTAAACTCGAACCCATGCTGGCCAGGCCAAAACAGCCCAGCATTCATTCACACTAATTTGCGCCGGGCAATATTTTGTAGGTTAGCAAAATCATAGTGCACAGGTTGAATAGTCACTTTACGTACTGGTGGAACGTATTTCGACTGCCAGCTGAATGACCTGAAGAATAAACTGTTTGCTATTGTTATTAACCGTTATAACCCTGCTCCAAACACAAGCGCATTTATCCACGATAAGGTGAATAAGGCACGGGATTAGTGACCTTGCACTAAGCAAACAGATTCAGGTCACTCACAAGACGATACAACTGGTGGGGCTGAAAGATCACAGGATAGATATGCTTACTAATGCTTCCATATTTCTAGAAGTAGCTGATTGACAAAACAAAACAGTTATGCTGAGTGTGGAATCCAACATCAATGTTGTGTATTAATTAGTATAGAAATATTTTCCAGGTAAGTCAATAGAAGAGAATTTGACTACGTTCCCAAAATTCAAACAGCAACAAGCACACATCAGTCAGTGTTTTTACGGGCAACTCATTTCACTGTGGTATATGGGAGTCACTGATAAGTTATCTATTTTCTGATTGATTGAGTATACCGATCAGTGACCAGTACACATGGTAGGAATTTGGCGAACTTGTTCTGCTGTGCGTGACCAGAATATCACCTCGAATTGATGCCTATTTCAAGCTGACAAGGTATTCATTCGAATACTGATATATCTTCTCATCTGCCAGTAGATAAAATGTGTGTGACTCCCTGGTCCGTCTTGTCTTCAGGATTTTTACTTGGGAAGTACAGTCCACATGATTATTTATCTTGAATCAGTCGAACTTTATTCGAACGAAGACTGAACACTAATTGTCCAGATTGTGTAATGTGTGATGCCAATCGGAAAAGAAGTCTACTGTTCATTTTGTCAACTACCGTAGTATATTACGGTACACTGTTCATGCATTGGCATTTGAATTAAACACCATTCGTTGATAGGACACAGAATAATTTGGCTACAGAAAAGTGCTGCATAATATTCTTCCTGTTCAAACTCATCGCCCACTGAAGAGCTGTTTTCTGCTTTTCTCTACTCTATTTTACTATAAAAGAACATTACGTTTCTGAATGAAACACAGCCATCTTTATTGTACAAGTAGAACCAAAACTCAGTGTACTTGTGGTAAAACTGAAAAACACTAGGATATTCATGAGAATGATAACTAGTTAAACTTATTTCCTTTCAGACGCATCATTCTAAATGATGGGTCTAGAGGGAAATCTGTGATGAATTAACAAGAATCTTGTGACCAAAACCAAGCAGATTAAACGTGACAATCTGAACAATCTGAGTTACAGTTTTCTGGTTTGCTGTCTATAGTAGAAAGAATACCAAAATAAAGTGTTATGCGCGGCATGAACTGCCTGACGGAGAAAAAAAGTCGTCTTTCCCTGAATTTCCCAAACCGTGAAAGTGTGGAACTGGAACAAACCATCACATACAACAGTGAACGGATTTACTACTGGTTGGGGGTACGCTGGAGGCTGATTGAGCATCTATGATTTTAGAACGACTTGAGAGCACTGGACAACTTTGGTGTGTTAGTAACGTGTCACTCCTGAAACCAAAGCTTCTTCATACCGGCTATGGTTTAAATAAGCACGTGTGTCAGAAGTGACATATTAATAACAAACCATAGAACCGAATACGCGAAAGTTGCTTTGCATTTATTGAAGGCGCATTCCCGTAGTACAGCAGAAGAATATGTAGGCAATCGTAAGCTGCCGATGAATCACAGTAAATTTGCTTAAACAGTCAGTTTACTCAAATTTTCATTTACTTTATGCCGGTTGCCCTTAGGGATAACTCGTCAATGTTTTGAACCAAAGTAAGCAGCTATAGAGGACTAGCATTGTTTTGAAATCTTCACCACGCAATAAAATTTGTTAATAAACCACCGTAATTTGCAAACGAATATTTGCAACGCCTCCGTGAGCTAGGATGAAAATCGAATTAACAGAATTTAACAGCAGGCTACTACTATGGTTATATCTACCATACTGTCAGATGCGTGGTACTTAAGTTTTCATGCATCAGAAGCTGTTTTGGCTTCGTGAAATAGACGAGAAACAAATGGTCCATACAAATCGTTGAATATGTTTCTAACCGACAATTTGACAGCAGCTTTCGCACTCTTGTGTAGGTTTGAAAAAGTTACAAAAGTCGCACTAGCGTTGTTAATTTCTCCCGCGATAAACCTGACAGATGACAAACTAATATGACCGCCTCATAAGTTAGGATTTTTCACGCTCCGTAGTCATTATAATTTTAGTGACTCACCTACCCATAATAAGGGTTCAAACGTGTGCCTCACCCAAATGAGAAAATCAATTTGTGAGTTACCGTGATGAAGCAGCTGACCAGTGACCGTGGCATATGGTGATAGTGCAGATTGAGACATACATGTCAGTAAGTTCATCGTAAAACAAATGTGAACGCCTGTAAGGACATTCTTTTGAAAGTGTATTAGGGTAGGGCTGTGATGTAGACCTTTGATCGGATTGTAGACGAATGAAGGCACGTTAAAAGGGACATTCCTCTAAGCTTACGACCCTTCTAATGATTATGTGCAGTAGAATGAGTTTTGTGTAGCTTGTCGAAAGTCTGATTCGGACTGCTACAAGATTGTAGTTCGTTGTCTCCCAAGAAACGGTTTTCCCACAACCCATCAAATTCAGCAATGAAAGATAACGTGGCAGGAATCCCTATGCACACTTCAGTGGCAAGTGAATTAAAACAAATCGTTTCTGAGTTCACCTCTCAGGAATCTGAATTCTAACATGCATGCAGTATTTGAACCTCATCCAGTCGCACGCTTTCCCTACCGCGGGATATCTGGATAAAGAGTTGTTCACTCATGCAGTCTACGAGGGTCTGGAATAGAGCACATTTGGCGCCCTGGTACTTACCTCGTTCCTTCTCGTGAAAAACCCTTATAGTAGATGATGGTGGTGAAAAAAAACAGGAAAAGAGCTCCACGAACTGTATACTTGCTTGTCCCCTCGAAGTCCATTCAACCTTGCTGCACAAAGAATCAAATTTTGTTTGGAGCAACAGTTCAATAAGTCCCTGCGTATAGGAATGTTCACACTGTACATACGCGTGCGCGTAAATAATTAGCTGAAAAGAGGTCGGACAGGTACTCTTCGTGGCACAAATACATGCACGCATTCTCCACAAATAGCCAAAAATTGATAGCTCTGTCCTTAGGTATTGCAAAACTTTGAATTAACGTCCGTCAGACTGTCAGAAATCAGCTGATAATCAAGGTATTTTATGGAATAGGAGGGGAAATGTCGAACTAGTTAGGCAGTGAAAGGTAACCAAAGGGTGAGTCAATTTCCTAAAGAAAACAAAAAGCCTGCGTTTGGATGAAAACGCCAGTTGAATGTTCTTTGAGTAATGCGTACTTTCTAGTTCTGACCGGAACTGGTTCCGGCAGGAAGTCATGGAGAACAAAAGAATAAACATAAGCTTGAGCACAAACAGGGGATATATATGTTATTGGTTCCATCTTATTTTAAGTACTACGGTCGATATCCTAAACCACAATTTCATTTTTGTTATCGATCTTAACAAGGAACTAGTAGATCGCATCTTTTGTCTTTGTAACCATTCCGACTTACTAAAGGACTCAATGAATAATCTTATGTTACTGCCGCTCCTTTTCCGCTTCCAAGGATATCGAACAAAATTCAGAGGGAGAAGTTTTTATGAGACGTGTATTCCCAAAAACACTGTAAGAATTCGATGGAATATCTGAACTGAGGTAATTCAGTTACAAAGGCCAAAACAATGAACAACTTTGAGTAAACGGTAGAAACTTGTCCAAACCACCGCACAATGCAAGCAATTGGTGAGAACACTTACTAGCCGAGTGACAGATATACGTTTCCCAACTAGGTGCATTTGGTCAATTCTTCCTCCGCCTTCCATGTCCTTAAGAAAGATTTACTAGTTCGCATTTCAACCACAACATATGAAGTGGTTTCAACTCACTAAAAAAATGAAGTATAACACTTAAGGAAAGTTGATTTCGTTTTATGGCTAGAGTTTCTTACAACAAATCTATTTGGTCCGGAAAGTAAAGTACCATACATTTTAAATCGATAGTCACTTCACTATCATTGGGAGAAAATGTTAGGAGGAGTGGGATTTCTTCTGAAAGTAAACAGAAATTAGCCAATACAGCAGCAACACCACTAGCACCTGATGGTGACAGCACTGGATCTTCACCGGCACAAATTGGACTACATTCATGTGTGGGTGTAAATATGTTGTTTTTTTGCCTTCATATAACAACAACTTGAATGGTATGTGACCTTTGATAGAGTCATAGATTGAATTAACTGCGGAATACCTCTTGCTACTTTTGCCATCAGTTATTAGTTATTTTTTTATGTGCTCTGTGCACGTTCTGAGCATTGCTAGTTATGTTTTTCGTGTAACTTCATTTACCACACTAAACTGCCTGGAACACCAGAAAAATGACCATGTTGTCAAAAATAAGTAACTAAACTCCGATTGACATTGCTTGTTGACAGTCCATCGTAATGTATATATTGGTAGTTGGAATGTGGGTACACATTCAGCAGTTAGTCTGTGCGTAATCTGCATAATTGTAGAAAGCAGATAACGGGCATACAAAGTTTTAATTAAAGAAAGCTTAGATTGGATAAAATTGATGTTCTGAATAATTGAGTGTGTGAAAATAAGTCTCAATTAGAAGGATATTGTAAACGCTAAACAACCAGAGTTATTTGCGGCCACTTGTTTGCATTACACAACAACAGTTCACGTTATCTCGAACCGCATTACAATTTACTACGGATCCACAGAAAGCCCTACAAAGGTTTTGGTTTGCTGGTTGAAACTGTGATCATCAACAGAGTTGTGTCCCTCATTACATGGTCTTTGGTATAACCTCCTATATGTATTCTATCTAACCTTCAGTCTTTGCAAATACTGTGAATCGATTTTCAACAAACTTTTACTGGTCGTCTCGCTGCAATCGTCTAGAAATGCGGGCTTATCTCCTTGTACAATCGAATGTTCTGTAACCAGTAGCTTCGCCGACATATTGGGCTTTAACACCGCAAACGTGTGAAGTGACTTTGCCCAGCTCAGTTTGGCATGATTGAAAATATCGAAGTCAGTTATCGAGTTGATAATTCGGCGTTTTCATACAGCGGATGATCTCTTTAGTATAACTTGCAATCGGTGTAGTTTTAATATGTTACGAGCTGAAACCAATCACCTATACCATGATCACTTAACCCAGGTATTAATTAAACCATCGGTTGGGTGCATTTTGTCCATAACGTTCGCTAGATTAAGGTGCTCATCAAAATCGTTATTGCGATAATGGCAAACTGTTGTGATTCATTTATCACCTTTCATGAAGACTGAATACTCTTCCTTATTGACAAATGGTTGAGGATCCAGGCAGAAGAAACTGAGCAGCATTCACACTTTATTTGCAGTTTTCGTCTTTAGCTTGCCTATATCTCTAAAAGAACAACTAGCCTTCACGTGTGCCCGTGTCATAGTCTGTCAGCAAAAAATGGTTTCACCTCATGAGTTAATTGATTCAGTCACCGTCGCAAACATCCCAGGCTGAACACGACCGAGTTAAAGTAGTTAGGATTTCTAACAGAAAGCAACTTCGGGTCATTGTACAAACTGAATGACCTGGATTACCAGGTGACCTTACAAAAGCAGATCAAGATTCGGCAACTTTTCAAGCCTTTTCTCCTAATCGTTTAAAGCAGCCGACTCAAAAATGCATCGGGACTGTGTTCAATTTTCTATATATATATATATATCGTTTACGATAACGCCACTGGGGACCCAGAGTAAGGTTATTATACCTCTTTCAAAAATTAATAGGATCTGAGAGACTGCATTCCCTAACAGTTTCGCACTGTAGTTGACGTTCCGTCTGATTGTCACATGCTGTGGACTTTTCTGATATGAATGTAGCATGCTTCCTCCACACGCTAACTGGATGTCTACGAGTTACGGTGGCTAGTGTACAGAAACTATTAATTATCTGGGTGATAGAATTGACCTCCAACCAGTAAGGTCGATTAAATATCCCGTCAGAGAATCTCATTTCGCTTGGCTGTACACTCTACGGGTAGTAAGCAAAAAACGAAATGTGGAGCGAATAGAATACGGCTCGCTTTTGGTGCGTAAACTTAAAGCACACCTCCATTAAACTGGTTGTCTCATAGATACCCATATTTCTCATATGGTGATAAAGTTATTTGGGTAGTCAGAGATTAGGAATATTGATATGTGTCCAGAGAACGATTACCATGAGCTAAGATCAGTAGTGTGCAAATACGGTGCACCCGTATTATAGTGAAACTGGAGCTGTTTCAAAAACAGAGAAAAGAGCACAAATAAAATAAGAACGAATACTGAAATATGGCATCTTCAGGAGGACTTATTAATGCGTACACCTAATGGTTTCGTGAAATGTGCTGTGGGCTGTGCTAATATGTGCTGCTAAGATGTTCTGCTGAGATCGAGTGTGCTGCCGTCCTTATAGTTGATGACAGAGCGAAATGTTGGCTGTGGTCTGAGTGATCGAAGGGCTTTCAGACTACACCTCGACCTTGATGAGTAGCTTACTACTGAACGGTATCAATGTCAGGAGTTGGCTGCAACAGAATTTTCAACCCGTTCAATACATCGTTTAGCGCGGTGTTTCTGAATGCTCGTTTTTTTAATTTTGGAAAGTATAGTTGAACTATATTGACCGCTTAGCAGACCAAACACTAACAAAACAAAACTGATGCACTGACATTTTGGTAGTCTTTTTCAAAATGCAATAATCGAAACGCTGGGAGTCAGAAGTGGGATTTGCTCTCTTAGACTGATCTCATAGATGCTTGCTGTTCAGTTCCACAGACTGTTTATGAGCTCAAAGAGGTTGATGGATGTTCATGCATGAAGGCAACTGCTCGTTCAAGGACAGTAAGTTTGATAGTGGATGGGACGGCAGCTGCTTCAGTTTTTACCCAGGAAATTTGTGATGGGTGCACCACCGGATAGTATTCACTTCAACTATAAGATAAAATCGCTACACTCTGCACCGCATTGTATTGCACTGAAGACGAAACAACCAAAGACGAAAACAAGATTATCGTTCCGGAGAAGCTGATTTATCTGACATTTTTGTTCTATCGACGAAACGCTATTTTACCCAACTACACGGCCCTACTTGGTAGACCACATCACGTATTCTGATTTCCTGTCTGTACTGGCACTTTCTGTGTTAACCACAAAATTTCGAAAAATTGTGATCAATGTTATGATTGAAGGAATAACCACACATCGGACCTTCACTTAGATAAATCATAAAGTTCAGTGTTCTTCACGGTAGCAGCCAGCACCATGCATTAGCTTGATATCAGACATGGATTAACCGCTCTCTATATATTCACCTATCCAGATAAGCAAATACACACTTTCAGCAATTCTTCAAAGCGTCATTGATTAACCACATCAACCCATCACTTTTGTTTACAAACGGCTTGCACCAACATCCTCGCAGTTCCGAGAAATGTATGATAATTCGACCGCGTATATGTCGATTAGTTTGGAACTATAATCCTGATATTCCTTATTTAGTTCAGTCTTATAGGGCCATTTTTCTAAACCTCGTCAGCTGCTCCATCTCGTTGGCGCTTTTCGCAATCGTATGCACTGAAGTGTCCAAACTGGAACACAACACAACTAAACCGTGTATGTGTGTATTGTGCCAAACGACTGTCTTACACGTCCTGGCATGGGAGTTGTATGGTTGTGCGTAGACTTAATGGTCGACGTCTCAGTCCAACATTATCCGCAGATGTAAGAACGCCTTCGCAGTTGACCTCAAACTGTCCGGGCAGACCAAACGCAACTAAGCACGCGGAATTGAGTCTCAAGGACTAGTGAACTTGGCCAACAACAATTTAGCATTTCCCGGCTAATCGCAAATTGCTAATGAGAATTCCGCAGCGCATTATAACAGTCCAGTAAACTTGAGTGCTAAAGTCGAGAGGTTTGCTCGTGCATAAACGATACATTTCTGCTTCAGCTCACTGGCTACGAACAAATTGGATGCTACTGTGACATCGAAAACTCATTATGACTGCCTAGCCGGACTTCCTCCTGTTTGCCTGCTTAGGATGAGAGGTGGCAAATGAACAAAGGACATTTTTGCCCGTTTTTCCTCACAACAAACAGACTCTAAACCGCTTTCATAACCGTGATTTACTTATTTTAAAGGTGTTCCCGCTGTCTGACAGTGGTTGTACTCATACATGATTGTTTGGGTCGCGCTCAACTTGTAGCAAAAATCCTACCGGAGGATTTTTTCTGTTCAGTATGGTTTGTAAGGATCGTCTCTGTTCATCGTAATCACTATTGTTCGTGCTAGACCGGCTGCTTGGTCTGCTGCTTGCAGACTATGAGCTAGAATGGCTGAACGCCAGCCTCCATTTGATGATTAGTAATAAGGGATATCCTTGCACACTGGAAGCTTAATTGCACGTTAAATTATTGGCTGGGTGACAAACCCAGCGACAAGCTTTCAAACGGAAATTATGGAGCCATATTATGACAATTAAAATTGCTTACAGAACCTTAAACCTCAATT
The DNA here is from genome assembly GCA_008508345.1 of Paragonimus westermani. Lineage (NCBI taxonomy): Eukaryota > Metazoa > Platyhelminthes > Trematoda > Plagiorchiida > Troglotrematidae > Paragonimus > Paragonimus westermani. Next base: position 85,136 of record QNGE01002076.1, read on the forward strand.
GTCGACAAATCAAATTATGGTATAGCAACGTTTACTCATTCTCCGATGTGAACTGAGTTTCAGTCAACCGGGACTGTGGCGTAAGTAAGTTGATACATATATGCTGTTTAGCAGGTAGGAAGAACTGTAATAAGCTTACATACAAATATCTCTGTTGTAAAATCTCACTCGGATGACTGATGGTAAATCTCGCACACATTATCGCGGAAATATGACAAACAGCATAGCGACAAAAACAGACTAACCGGAAAACGAAATGATCACGACGCATGTCCAAAAAATCGCATAGAAGCCAGGCTTCCTTCAGTAGGCTAACAAGAGCAACCGTACGAAAATAAGGAGCCCTTATCCAAGACACGTAGTTACCAGTTTTCAAGGATAATCCTGTTTGTTAGTAATCGTTCCCAGTGTTGCAAATTGGAAGACAAACCATTTGCTTTTCTTGAATTGGTTTCTGTAAGGTGATTAGTTATGCAATCAAAACACACTGACACCAAACATATCACCCAGTCACTTGTTATCTGGGACCAGACGACCGATTGTGTGTGTTCATATCACTGGCGTCCACTATGATGCCGGGTGTTTAGTTTGTCCAGAAATATCAGACCGGGTATAGTAGAAAGCATTCTTGACAACGTCTAGACCGTTGCTCGTTGGAGCGTATGGTAGATAAACGTATCTGTATTTGTCTGTCAACAAACTTTAAGTGAAGTGCTAATAATGAAGGCGCATAAGCGACTGTTCATTGAAGCACATCATAGCAAGTTCTTTTCTGTGCTGAGCTCAGTAAAACCCAGTTCTCAGCTTGGCCACTAGATTCGACTTCACCACACCGAAAAAAACCATGACACAGCGCTTCTGAGAGATAATTCTGTAACCGTATAAAAGGGTTTCGAAGATGCAACCCACCACCTGCTCTAGACTAGAGAGGGTGCTCACCATAGCAGCTTGCTGATCGGCTTACTACAGTGTGGACGTTGAAAGCGTAAAAGTCTACTAGTTCGTTTGCCCTGAAGAGGGGATAATTAGCAACAGAAGGTAAACGCGTGAAAAAACTCGTGGCATTACATAATGTGATAAAAATGAAAACCGTGTTTTCAGCCCACTGCGTGCTTACTCATTGTTCTTGTTGGCCTACTTTTCATTCATTCGTTTTCGTCTCTAGAGAGATCCTTTTGCAAATTTCAGTCAACATGTCTTTGTTCCGACTGCAATTCGGATGACCGTCACTCTGACCCGCAATCACAGTAAAGATCTGTTTTCACTGTCAACATTATCGAAATCAGGCGGCTTCGCACATTATTAGATCACCAAAAGTGGTTCGTTCAGACAGTACACACAACCTGACATCAGCTCGACCGGATCGATGGCTAACCGTTGCGATTAAACCTATGGGCAAGCATGAACTAATGTATCAATTGAGGTGTCATCAATTGATTGACCAGTAACCTAAGATCTCTGTTATAATCCAAACCAATACTTCGAGGTAACTGTTAAAACCCGTTTTATACACTTGTACTGACCAAACAGTGAATTGTGGAGGTCACGTGTTCACTTGCATATTCTTGTTCTCACTGTCTTTCTGCTGCTGCACGAGTGATTGTTCCACGTGAACAATCACACTCGTTGTTTTGATCCGCAAACTTGTGTATACTGAGCGAATTTGTTTCGCGATTCTGTAAAACAGCCAGGCAGTTGCGGCCATATACTACTGTGGTGCTCATACTGGAGTGAACATCATGTATTTTAATTCATTTCAGGAGCGTGCAATTGTTTATAAATTTCAAAAAGGTGGCTAGTTTGCAAACTGCGAGTAGCAGTACGGTGATGGAAAATTGCAAGTTAAAAACATCCTCAAAAAGTGAGAGAGTCAACGACTTCAACTTTCGCTCGCTCAACAGCTGACTTGTAGAAATAAGTGAAAAGTTGCTGCCCATTTTCACTTATCTGGTATGATGTGCAGATTAGATATATGGTAATTGTGCCTAACGTCTAAGTGGATCGGGACACCAGCTAACAAATGCGTATTTGTTTTAATGATCTTCCAGCTAGTTTGAATTCTGTGACCCAACGAATTCCGCCATTGGTTGCGAACGTTACACAAGGTAATACAATTGATACTAGCCGTTAGTAAGCAAATTTATTTCGTAGAAAATAAAACGAACCATTGTTTTCTGAACTTCTGCACAACAATTATACTGCACCTACCTCATTAGCGGCAAACAGGACAAATGTTCATACTATCAACCAACCCGTCACGTGATTGATTCACCGTTTGTCGCAATTACGGTCAACGGTTCGGTACAATACTTTTCGTACGTACTTATCAGTCGAAATACGAAAAGTCGTTCGTGCATTTACCGTTTTCAAAACAAAAGGCATACATGAAGTTTCCAGTGGCACATCCTCGCAGTCCCCACAGTTTATGGAGTTAACCGAAAAATAACGAACGTGTGTTGTAAATTATGTATTTGCATGACTAGTTACTTTTGGTTACCTAACGTTCACGTTCCCCACCACCCAGATGCACCAGTAGAAACAATGTACTGGTGAATTGTGGTTGGCGACGAAGTGAGGAGTCGAATTAATTGAATACGGGTGTAGCATGCATCCTAATGTGATCATGGTGATCAAGATGAGCAGTGCTGGTTAGCTACTTCTTAAATCACAACAATGAAGGAAACTGTAAATCATCTGTGACATTTTTCAGTTATATAATGACTAAATTTATTCCCACTGAACCCTACATCATACATTGTACTAACCGTGATCAGCTGAGCTTTGCCCAACCAGTTGAATGTAACAGAGACGGTTGCATTTGATATCATAGTTTATTACGTGTTATAGAAGGATCCTTCCTTGGGCGTTCACGATTCTGTTTCGATCGATCTGTGTAGGCGACAGTCTAGGTGAGGCCAAATAACGTCAAATCACTTCGGTACCTTTTTCTGCGCCAAGTTTGACTCGACTACTAGTCTCTCGAAAATACATTCCGCAACACACCGTTTGAATCTTGGTGCAAACTATAGGACACATCTACAAACTGTATACACCGCCAACTATGAATGTTTGCTGAAATTGGTAATTAAGTGAACTATTCTACTTACGGCGGAACGTGGAACGAGTTAAATTGGAGTTTTAGCATATGAGTTTGATGGAGGGACAAACCAAGAGCAGTTCGGTGGTCCGGAAAAAATAGTATAGTGTTAGACACCTTCTAAGATCTGCTGAGTTATGGGGTCGCAGTGCAGTTCTAAACAATAACTCATTCGACTTTCTGATATAACGCAGACGTAACTTCAACTCAACACAAGGTTTCTCACATACGGCTTTACACAAGATCAATAGCGTTTCAGTGTCTGGGGGCTTTTTCCGACATTGGTGTGTTTGGTGTAGCTAGAGGACCAGTTAGAATTTGTTGGAGGTGAGGTTCACTTAATCAAGTCCTAACAGTGCTGTTGTTTAAATTCTGAGAACTCAAACTCAGCAAAATAAATTTTTGTTCTCAATAAGTTCCATTTACTCGGTAAATGTCATATTTTTACGCACCCAAGATGAATGTTCCCTCTTGAAATAGTTGCTTTTCATGGAAGCACCGGCGCAATTTTCTTCCTGTCACCATCGTAGTACTACACACTATCAGAGAGGAACAGGCTATTCACTAGGGTTTATACGGAGCGAACAACTGGCCTACTGCGACATATGGACCTGTCCAACGTAGAAGTGGACATTTATCATCTGCTGAAAAGACAGTCGTTCAATTGCAAAAAACGATAAGGATGAAGAAAAACGAAGGTTTTCTCCAAATGAAAAATGAATGGTCATTCTAATTGCAACTGGAAATGCTTTACATGGGTGCCTGAGGCACATGTCCATAATTTGCGACTGGCCGACCAAACCGACGTAGTGAATTGGGTGGTCCTGGTATCTCTCTCTTTTATATCCTAGGGCAAATAAAACAGTCACTTAGATCATTCTTAAATGTGATTATGTTTTTCTGAGAAGACTGCCTTAATGGATACTAAATAAGGGTTTCGTTTAGTCCATCTGAACGGTTATTTCACCCCATGTTTGTCGTCAGTTCAACTTTCTACCAGTAGGGTGCAAATGCTACTGTGTGTTTTGTGAAGACCGGTTTATGACATAGTTTTTTTAGTCATTTATTCACTTAATGCTACAGAGCAAAATACACTCAGTTTCAGTTCACCTGGTTAATTTTTCACCACTAACCATCTGCACCGCCTACCTCCAAGCTATAATGAACACGCCTTTCGAAAAAAACTAGATGCCCCCAGTCAAAACCCTGGGACACTGTCACGGTAAACATAACTCAGTGTAGTGTCTGACGTTGGTCAGTTATAATGTTGTTGAAAATTAAAGTGGTTTTCAATCTTAACTTGTCAAGTTGGTTGGTTCTACTCACTCTACGGGTCAGAGTAGCTCGTAGGGCATAAGACACATCTGAAACAGTGAACAAGAATCGAATGGCCAAAACTGTGATTAACCCTTGACCGGAGTAGATATTTTTGTTCTATTGTATGCACAAAAACTCTATCGAGTAGGTTGGTAGAAAAAAGTATGGACGAAACATTTACAAGTAAAAACACCTTGTTACATAACCTATTAAGCCGATTTCAGTTCGTTTATTTACAAAACGTAACACACACCCTCATTAAAATGGTACCACTTTGCCTGTCTTCGTTGTCCAGTTGATATTTTGTTCACTGAGTCAGAGACGGGGCATTTCATTCAAGTCCCAACCTAGCTCCACACTTTTCTCTAATACCTTCCATTCAGCGGATGAAACAGTTGTGTTTAAGCACATTTTATGTAGACAGAGATCACGTTAGCGGATGCCGATTGGTCACGAACATCGAAGCAGGGAACTCCTCCTGGATGCGAACTACAAAGTGTGCGAAATGCGAAGAGTCAGCGACAGTTTAGTGGAGACGACGCTCAAGAGTAAACCACAAGATCATTTGTTCGACCTCTCCTGTTGAGGTTTTGTGCAGATCAGTACCGTCTGCTCCCACCTTGTTTATCAAGTAACAAGAAGCAAGCTAGAAAATTAACCTTTCCTGTTCTTCGTTCTCTCACAGGCAACCCAAGTACCAGCCGGTTCAATGCGTAGGATAGATGTTCGAATTGTGTTTTTTTTCACAACTGCCAGGAAAATAATCGTAGTGTGTTTTTGTTGCAGTTCAAATCCCCAATTTTATTGTTCTCTGAAATGCTCTCAGCCCCCAAGAAATTGGATTCACACAGTAATTGAGAATTTGCACATATGACACAACGGTGGCTTAGTTGTTCAAGATTATATTAGTGACCTTCTATTCAGAAGCGCCCAGATAATGTTTTCTAGGCATAACTGTACAGACGATATAACTTTAGTATATGAAACTTTACGGATGTTTCGAAGAACTTCGACAGACTAGTTGTTTGACTCGGTCAACTTTTGCGATTTTCGAGACATTTTATTACAGCAGATAGGAAAGTGTCCGCTCTCAAACGCAACAGAACAGCTCGGGATATTTGAACAGTTCACTCACCATGTGAGCTGCGCCATCACTGATGGGATTTCGAGTAATGTACCTACGGAATAAATAAGGCCGACCAACTGAAGAAAACTGACTTCGGCTAGAGGATATCTGCATCTTACAACATGTTTCTCAAAGCAACTTCGGCGTTTGGTTGGAAAGTAGCGTCAGCGACAGGCAGGTTCCACCAAGCACTCATCAAAATAATGTTACCCGCACTCACCACTAAGCTATCACATCATATATAACATTTTATATGCTATTTTGTGTAAAAGGCAATAGCTTAGTAACAGTTACACGAACTACTCTCCGAGCGTGAAATCTGTGAAATCTGGCCTGACAGGTTACGCCCAAATTATAGCAACAGGTTAAGAGACAGCCTTGTCTGTAGACAATGTCAGGCAGGTCGATAGACTGAGTAAAAATGTGTTTATGCCGTGAATCCCTTTTTTCCTCCCAAATAACCAGGGTTTAACTACATAATAACCTTCCGCTGTCTTTCCATTTTATACCAGAAACAATAGTCTTCTACCCATTGATCAACTAAATCCCATATAAGTATATGTATGTATGTATGAATGCAGATACAAACATTTGGATGGTGTCAGTTCTCGCGTGCAGCGCAGTTCTGACTTCATGATTTTGCTAACCGCAAAAATGTTTAGCCTACCGTAATTTCTAATGAGAACAAATACCTGAATCGGCCAACAAGATAATGAGTCGGATGACGTTAAGTTTTTGATTCTGTTGTCAGCCTGTGAGTTACGTTCACCTCTCGGGAGATGCCCGGCCATTTACAACAAAAAGCTTTGAGCTATCCTGGTACCATAAACGAAATCACAGACGCAACTGAACTGACGGGCATTATCCGATATACTGCGATCAGGTAGTCTCCATTTTTAAGGTTAAAAGTCGGCCTCCGGCATTAACAGTGACAATCGGAAGCTGATAACTATACAGCAATTCTTCCATCAGCCGGTGTAAGCCAACGGCTCCGACTACATTCTTCTCTTTTTGTCTTTCACGTCGAGTAGGATATGTTGTAGGCGGTGAAATTAAATTTTTCGGCTACATTAACTATGACGTTGATGCTGGCCTAAGTTCTCACTCTGGTGAAGCATGTCCGCTGAGGAATGCAGGAAACGATCGTACCAAATGATTAGTTTTTCATCCAGCTTAACTGCAAATTTCAGGCATCTTTCCTTGCGCTGCTCAAACAACAGGAGAAGAACTGGCGAGGTACTCTTCTCGCCATGGTTACGATCGCAGTGATCTCGGGATTTATCATTCTTGCGGCTTTGTACATGACCTCGTGTAAGTGAACACATTCTTTGTACATTGGTTAAAAAGATTCCTGTCCTACATTGCCATTTAATTTTCTCAACGCAGTGATATATCAACAACAATCATGTTGCACAGCTAGATAGGGTGACAAAATTATCAGCATGCCAAACTACTTACAGAGCTGTCCAACAAACCTTGCCTCTCTCGAGTGCGTTCACAAGTAATGCAAAATTGATGGTGACATGTTGATACACTGTGCCGGCGATAAAACTTGATACTCGGTCAGTATGTCCGTTGAATGTCTGCCCTGTTTCTCCGGTGTTGATTTTTCTGAGTAAGAAAAGACTTCTCGATTATTCCAACTGAAATGACGATATCATCAGCACACTAACCAAGTGGTTAGTGTGCAAATATTCGACATTGAACTAATGAATAAACAAGATTGGCAACAATCATCGACCCAAGTCTACAGATCTCTCACAGAATTGTTCCCAATGTGATCGTAGCACGAATTAAACGAATATAAATCATGTCTGCAGTAGCTGGCGTGTGTGAATGAATTTTCATCACAGAAATTTGGAATATTCACTGTGTTGAGGTGGGAAACCTACATCTGAGGCCCTAATATTCCAAAACTCGTGATATGGAAAGAACACTCAAAAGATAGCCGCAAGTTGCTTTTCTGTGTTAAATTAATTTTAAAGTAGTTCTGCGAAAGTTATACAGCGTGACAGATTATCCCTATGATATAAGTGAAATCAACAAATGAACTTCATTGGTGTTTCTATTAACTTATGGCTTATGGCTACCTCATTAATTCTGTCGATAAGATGCTGTACATGTAAGGAGGGTGGGATAACACTAGCAATCTTTTTTATAAGGCGTTTTACACTACATAAAGTCTGCCATATGATCTAACGATTGTGCTAATGGTGCAGATAACATAGAAAACAGACCAGGTCTTTCGAGACAGTTATACACGAGAATGTGCACATCCAGTTCTATTTGTGAAACCATTCTTCTGGCAAAATCGACATACAGGTTCTCTGAAAACTAGTAAACGAACGGAAGATGAAAGAAACAACATTGGAATAAAATTTCAAATGAATATATCTTGTCTGGAAAATCAGTTAAGTTAATTTGCGAACGATGGGGTTCTTAAGTCTCTAAGGAATAACATACTAACAAGAAAATAGCTTTCCATTTTCCGCTGGATATTTTCTGTTAAAAAGACTAAGCGAATTCGTGAGTTGGACAGATTAGACCGCGGAGATTTAGTCTAACGGTTCCAAAAATTATCCACTAGAGCGACCCTTTTTCCTCCGATGGGGTAAGCTTCCAAATGCAGAAACGTGAGTAGCGATGAACGGGCTGTGTAGCAAGCGCAAGGTCACATCTTGTTTGACTTGTCCTAGGCGCATTCTATCGCACAACAAACCACGACTGACAGACAAGCAACGTGAAATATTGACTACGCCTTTCGTATGAGAAAGTTGTTTTGATGGCAAAACTATCTGAAGACTAGTTTCAATGTTTCATATAAGTGTACTGCTGCGACAAGATCCGGTAAGATGTTTCCTGTTTAGAAACTCAGAACTCGTGTTGTACATCATAGCGCTTAAAGTGGTGGCCTGGACTAAAATTCGTTCATTTCTTGGGTAAAAATAAACAAGTTAGACCGTAAAATTTAGCGCGCACAGTTTCTACTCCATAGTGTCCACTCACGGACAAGAGCAGGGGCTTTTGCTATCCCTAACGGGTAGGAAAGAGGTGCGATGTAAGATACAGGTTTCAATACGAGCAAGCCCCTCTTTTTCGTGAACGTTATGATCGAACTGGATATGTTCCATAGTTGCTGTGGATCTCGGTCAAGCTACCTCCGCCAGTCAACGAAAGGGAATGAACATCCTGCTGAACAGTCAGTAAGAACCTGGTGGAAGTTACAAAATTTAGTTTCCACTATTATTCAAACTGTCTGTCGCAAGAAATTGAATTCCGTTTACGTGGAAATTTTAAAAATTCCTGTTATATTGTCATCTGGGAATTTTCTGAAGATCCGGTACTCCTCACGGAAACGGAAATGCTCTGTAACGCCTAAAGAAATGTTGCTTCCTCCAATTTTCATTTCCTAGATATATCAACTACCATCTACTTTTCGCAGCGGTTATTTTAATCCATCTGTTGGTGGCTTCTAATCATTGTACAGTAAACTGTTTCCACTCAGTCTAGTTGTATTTGTTACCAGCCGATAGAAAAATCGACCGATAGCCTATTCACTGCATCCTACTTGGTCCAAGGTCGCGCTCTGTTGACGGAATCGCTCCAATCGTCCGCTCATTTGTGTTTTTGCTGCTACTAATGGACTGTGAACAGAATAGTTATTTTAGACTCACTTGTATGCGCTACTGCTGCAGTCATAATCGATAGTATGTGATGAGGTTTTCAACGTTCTTTTTCCCACTGTTTTAAGGGGAGCAGAAAATTGAATACTCTCGGTTCACCACCGGAGAAATTGTGTGGATCAGTGAACAAACCAGAAACCCGGATTATTTGTGGCACGAGGGTGAGTGCTATATATTCGGAATAATACTCCACAAGTCTGGGATTGTAACGAAGAGACTTCAGTCGACTTTAGTGCTAACTTCAATTTTTCATCGGGCTAAAGAATAAAAATGTTTATTTATGACAGAACATGCAAGGTAATTTACTCATCTCTCTCAGACGCCGTTTAAAGTTTGATAATCGTTTCAGTGGTACTGATGGTCATCACAAAAACTCTGTTCAAGTTTCTCACGAATTAGTCGATGTAAAATTGAACCTCTTTCTCCCACGCCTATGCAACTTGTCCAGCTCGTATCAACTTTAAATGCTATGGTTTTTTGGTATGTAGTGAACTAACCCATCTCAAGCCTGTCCAATTACAGTGAAATCTGGTGTCTCTGAGGTCCAAGGTAATTATCGAACAAGTATTTTCACGTCTAGTAAATGTGTGGCATTAATTTCTGCGAATTACTGATCTCTCTCTTTCGTTCATCTACTTTGCACCTGATACGTGGATTAACCCGGCAAAGTAGTGAATGGCAAATGAGGTCGAGCATCGTTTGAGCCGATAAACATTTTTCTCATCACAAGCATGCACGACATTCTCATTTATGACGATTAAGCCCGTTCTCTTTTTTCTAACCGTTTAACACATTCATCACTGCCCTCTGCACTGACTCTTCTTCAGTAAAAAACAACCACGACACGTATCTCCCTATTATGGTTCACACAAACAGCTCAAAACCTGTCAGCAGTTTGCGAATTTCCGTTGTCACTAGACGTCATATGCTGATTGAACACAAAACACACGTCGTGCGTATTGCTGACCGAGTGCTAATCGATTACGATCAAATTGTCCACACACAGAATTTGAGCGTTGATCCACTACAGTCCCGTGAACTATGTAAAAAGTACACATACGATATTGGTAAAAGACGGCGTGCGACCACAGCAAGCTGTTACCGGGAAGATGGCCATGTAAGCTACATAGAAGGAAGGGATCAGATTTCTGCCAAACGTTTGTAAAGCTTCGCAAGGTGGCCATCAGTTGAAGACATTTGAAGATCACAACTGATTGGCAATACTGTCCGCAACGTCAAAAACTTAGCTAACTATATGGAGTGTCGTACTTAAGTCATCCGATTTCCAGGCTAACATTTTTTCCGTTAGCATGAAACCAGTCCAAGTCAAGTGCGCATTACACTATTGGATAAATATGGAACGAATCGTTATGAGGAACCAGTTGGGAGCAGTTCGCACAATACAGTATGGTGCATATGCAAATACACCAGCAGACTCAACGACAATAACAGAAGCTCTACGAATTCAGATTGGCAGTTACCTCAAGTGAACGAAGACAGATAGTGTGTCCAAAAGGAATTAGGTCTGGAGTTTCGGAGTAGCTCTGTCAGGATGTGAAAAAAAAACGAATTCTTGCATTTCGGTCCAAGTGTATATGTAACGTGACGAGACTTAAACGGGTCTGTTGAAAAGTGTCGTGACAATAAAAGGTATGAAGCCGTTCACATGAAAACCACACCTACAAGACAGACGTTTATAAAATCGTACATTTGAGAAAACTGTTGACGGCAAAATTGGGGAAAACACTACATCCAGGGGAACAATATTTGAGTTTAAAAGCAATAACCGTGCGATATGAGATGGAGAATGATTCATGACGTCAATTCTAAAGTAACTGTTTTGTAACTGTATGGAAAATGTTACTGATACCAACAGATCGCCTCTTATCGTTGTGTTATGAGTTGCGTTCAGATATGTACAGTTTTATAACGTCTGTTGTATAGGAAAAATTTAGACGTTCACAGACCTTACTGGTTAAATCAAACATTATGGAACATCCAGTAGCAGAATAGCCGGACAGAAATCCACAGTAAAATAACTTTCATTTGTGGCTGTTGCACACACCGGAATCGTAGATATAAACAATGAAGAATCAATGCAGACGGTTTTGTGGAAGTCATATTCGTTAGAACAAATATTACCGTTTCCAGTTTTTCCAGTGCATTTATCTTATAAATTGGTCCAACAGCTTGCTGCGTCTGTCGATCGAAACCACAGTGCAATTGAAGTAGGGAAAATAATTATGACAAATCACTTATCAGCTATAACATTAGAGTGGCATGAAATCAGTGAACGCACTAATTGGAAACACGTTTATCTGATACAATGGATACCATAGTAACTAGTTGGCGCTTGGCACCACTTGTCCAGACGACAAGATTAGGGCAGTCGTTTATAATTTCGAGATTTGCTTGTGAAATACTTCCGGTCGATAGACTAATTAGCTGGATTCTATTAATGCTAGACTGCTTTAACTTAGGGTTAAGATATCACATACTATTGTTAATTTGCTAGTCTACTGACTTCCGAAGTGCACGTGTATATAATCCACAGGTTTATTGAGTTTACTTTCTTCCAGTACACTTACCCGAAGACGTATTCTTCGACCGTTAACAAGCTAATTGCTTATCCTATGTGTTAAAGTAGAAACTAGGACGATATGACATTTTCAGGATCTTCTCTAGAGAAAATATTAACTTAGAAACACGGAAAATGATTGTGGTAGAATCTTTGGAATAAACAGTTAGATTGTGCGTGGAACAGGATCAGCGGGACAAAGGCTAACAGGAATGGCTAACGTGCACGATAACCAGACAAGAACATGCCCTCATAATGAACCGCAACAAGAATGTAGCTAGAATCCCGTGTAACCCATTTTTCAGTTTAGCCCGAAAATTTCATTAGAATGTGGAAGCTACAATTAATTGCAACAATCGCATAGCCACATGCAATCAACCTATGGAAGGGAAAATCTCACGCTTCGTGTAACCATTGAGCTCAACCAGAAATAATCAGGATTATGTTAATTACTTTTGACTCTGTTTGGTTCTAATACACCATAAAAATCTCCAGCTCGCCTGTCCTCTATTTGTTCCAAAGACTTCTAAAAACTAACCTAAGATTAATCTCTTTTCTTTAGATACTTTCATCTACGCCCATCCAGACGGTGCATGGCGATCAATGGATTTTAGCAGGTTTGATCTTCACACATTTGCCGACAGCACACGTGTTACTCAGACCCTGTCTTTGAACACACACGATTTAAAAGTAAGTTCATTGCCTTCTGAGCTGCGCTCATCTTATCTGTCTAGTTCTGTCACATTGGTCAGTTCATGTATCTTTAGTGTTGCATAAGATGGATTTGTTCGCACTATTGACACAGTTTGTAGATGGCAAGTGGACTGGGTGTATATTCATAGTACTTTCACGTAACGGAAGTGGTGGTTGCTATGGTACACGCACTTAGCACGCTCCGCAGATGGTTCGTGTGTGGTCTCTAACAGATTACGACCCCACAAAGACCCCAGAAATTGTGAATCGTTCTGCTTAGCCGAATACTTAGCATTAGAACGATAAGGAGAGAGGCTTAGAAGGAAGAAATAATCAGTCAATTTCTCTGATTGAAAGTTGTGTCCATAACCCAAAAATTCATTCTCATAAACATGCGAATTACAGATATAACAAATGGTTCTTCTGGACTGTCAGAAGATTAGATCTGGCCGATCAAATTTACCATGAAATATTCTGAGTAATGTGATATGTGCCTGGACATAAATTTCGTGGGTTACTGTGTCCACATGACCGCACTGCTCTTCTGTCTTGTGAATCACTTCAACGATATCAGGAAGAAAATTATGGCCTAGGAATAAACCACAATTTGTTCATACTATGCTCAAGTAAAGCTTCTCAAATGAGCCTGACACTCTTTTCTTCTTTAATAGCAAATATCTGCATCTGTGGCAAACTTTTATTTTCAACTATGACTGGTATAGCCTAACCCTAATCTTAAAGGCAACAAGTGGGCTAGTTTTCAACTGGACACAACTAGAAGTCCACTATTTCCCTCTTTATCGTGTTATTCGGATGAGAAGTATAACATTTTCAATTCCAAGTTGTTACTGTTCTAGTTGGATGCAGCCGTTTTGTATAGTTTCATGGCTGGTGAATGTACATGATGGGTGAAGAGTTAGCGGAGATTAGGCTACCTATTGGAGGCCATACTCTTCAGCTGTCAACGTCAAACTGAGATCGTTCGCATACGAAATGTTAACACATGACCATATCAGGTGGCAACCACAAAACAGGAAGAGGCTAAACGTTTGTTGTTTGCACATGATTACAGAGGACTAATGCATGTTTACTGATCAAGTACCACTCGGATAAAATGTGGGAGAGGATAGAAAGAAGGTTAAACGTTGAGGATCAAACCATTTCCGACAGTGTACAGACTATACAAAACCGATGTTGCTGGTTAACTTGACAGCTTGTGCACATCGGATATCAATAATTCATAGGTGAAATGTTTCGGTTATTTTGGTCAGTGCCATGACTCCATGGTTGTGGTGATGTAGTTATTTACTGGGACGTACACTATTCATGAATGTGTTTGTTGATTACTGTTCTGTGTGAAGGAAAACTAAACTTCCTATAAGACAGAATGTTCGAAACCAGAAATCAATATTGCCAGTTTACCTCGTATCCGGAAAAATATTGCTGCAAATCCATCCGTTCATTGTACGGATTGACGGGTTACAAACCAACATGTCCTACCGATGGGTCAATAACTGTAAATATCTCTTGGTAAGTTCAGTGAGCATCAAGCGGGTTCATTATATTTCTTGTAAAACTGATAACATTCTTAGATGGCCTGATAGACAGTTGCATCCGGCATTGTCGGAAAACTTTAAGTTGAGTGGAAACAATAATTGTGAATAAGTGGAATCAAATCAACCGGAAGCTTGCAAGTAAATCTTTATAACTTGGTCCTGTGGAAGGTTCAGAAATGTGGTTCAGAAGTTCAAAACACTGATATTTTTAAAGGAGCTAACGTGTTGCGTTACCCATATAGAAAACAGCTTTTTGTCGGCCGAAGAAATAATTGTATCATCACTGACAGTTGAGGATTGAAAATTAGAACCCGCAAAAGCGTGAAGCAACTAATGTCGACTAGTGTCACCGGTAAGTCGACACTGGTTTAAAAGCATATGCGAACGGCTGCATCAATCTGGAGTGAAACGCTAAGTGTGCGGAAAGATAAACAATTTTCGTTACGTTTGCTTTTGCCACAGTAATTACTGGGCAAACACAATTACAATAATTTATCATGGAATCACCTTGCGCTGTGTTAACTGAGTGACATTTCTCCACATTAAATATCCAAACCCTTTCAAAATAAGTTCAGGTGTTCCACAACATTGCCCGTATGGTTAACGAATAAGTGGTAGCCAAACTTACTGATAACACAAATTTATTAGAATGTACAACGGTTGGTTGATGTCCATGGTTGTTGTGTTCGTTTAGCAAATGACACCGTGTTACGTTGTAACACACCGATAACAGTAAACTATAGGTTTTCTTGTAAACTAACACCTGACAATGTCCAACCGAAGTGTCTTGAGTAGAAAGGTTCCAACGGAACTTGAGGTGAGTATACAGCTTCTGGACCATAAGAACAATGCTCTTATGCTACATAATGTCACAATGAGGGTTTGGATAACGTCATTCTGCCTATGCGCCCGTTAAAGTAACCTTGATAATCGGAGTAAGAAACATGAACCATGAGACTGTTGGATGGAATCTTATCGACTGAACTCTTTGGGACCTAGTTAAAGCAGATAAAGAACTTGCTGTTGGAAGTGGCTTATTCTTCAAGGACACCACCGTCGAGCATCCGAACTTCACCACATTTACAAAAATAGCTACTTTATTGCTCAGTGTGCTGGGCTTAACCGACTTGAGGGTTCCAGCTTGAAACGATATTCACTTCCTCAACCTCCATCTGTGAGTTTTCATTATTGCAATAAACAGTAATACCTTCCCCAATGAATGCATGCAACAGAAACAATCGTCAGTATACATGTACTTGTGACGTTGTTTGTGGGTGCATGAATGAACCACCATACTAGGAAGATATACCACGATTATATTTGAGTGCAAACCGTCGGACGTCGAACGGTATTTATTGTGACATAAACTCATCTTGCCAACGCCAGGCAGCAGACCTTAAATGTAAAGTGAATGTAACGGTACATATATAATCGTGGGTTATTTAAGGCTTTCCAACTCAAGGTGTATAGTAACCGCTAGATAAACTACCGGTATTGAATTCCATCTCACGTTTAGAGGAACATCGCAAACGAAACCTGAACTACTTTGAAAGTCCACTGATCGGTAGTCAGTATTCAGTTTTGTGAGCCTAAAGTCAGTTACTATTTACGCTTTGGTACTGAGATTCTTTCAAGAGGAGTACTTTTGCGTACAACTGTAAGCTATCCATTCTCGAACGAATATACGTATTCGTTATACACCTGCTCATGATGACTTGAATCGATTTAGTAATTTATGTGCATTCACACGTTCCTGCGACTTTCTGGTCACATTTAAGCCAACACAGATAATTCGTTTAATTAGCACTGGTATGCTGATTTGATTTGCCGCTCGGCGGAGCTACTCTCCAGCAACTCGAGTATCGAAAATGATGACAAACGTGCTGACAGTACAGACAGTTGTCAGCGTTCAGAAACCAGTCGGCAATGTGTCAACTTATTTTACTTAAACTATGTTAACAAGGCAACTAACACTGTACTGGTAAATAAGCTCGCTGTATTACATTTTCGAATCGAATGCAACTGTTGTTTAACAATAAACAATAACATAGACTATGTTTTGTTTGCACATACAACACAGCTAGATGGTCAGACATGCGCAACTACTAACTGCACCTCATTGTTTACATACTGATAGTAAAAAACCCACGAAAGTCGACTTCAACATTTTGCTGAGAAATCACAGACATCGGTTCCGTGTACCGAACAATACAGTGACAGTGTTAATATTGTTTTATTGACACGGTAATCGAGTCAATAACACCGCATTCCCACATTCTTATGAAAGAATAGACCTGACTGCTTTCAAGCAAAATGTTTGTCTCTCAACCTATTAATCCAGAGAATACACTTTTGCCACCTTGAGTGAGGACAACAATTAACACATCATTGATCATTGTTCACAAGCGAGAGTGGTTGAGCGTTCACATTTGATAATACGGTCGTGCCTAATGTGAGGTCAATTGCACAGTGGTCAACACGGTTGCCTCATGATTGGAATGGCTGGAGTTCAAATCCCGGTCGTGGCAAGGATATGCACTACTGACGAGCTCTAATGAGAGCGAAACTCGAGTCTAGTGCTTCTTTTCGAAAGAGGCTGGTTGGAAAGTCTATCTGAATGCGAAGGCTGCAATCAAACGTGAGTGATGATCGACCTGAAAATCTTATGAATGTCAGTTTGATGCGCATTATTTGTTGACCTGCAGAAGATTGTTGAGGGAACTCAAGATTACCGCTACCTCCATTAAAATTGCTCGCTATTCTAGTAGTCCTGTATAGCTTGCTGCAACGCACACTTTTCTTCAGAATCCATGTATCTCCGCGGATGAAACATGATATAGCAAGTTCTGTCCTACACTTGACAGACTGGCGTTCACTCTCTTCGACTTCACAAGTCATCTGAATCAGTTCCGACTTGTTCTGAATGATGTGCGTCATATATTTTAACATTTATTTTTGGCGGTTGCTTCTTATAATTACAAACTCAAATTGCTGCGTCTTACTATACAACAGTGTTGCTTCAGCGATAAATACAATACTTGCGTCAGAAGCTCTGACAATGTCATGACATTTAACAGTTGTCTGTGTAACGACTTGATGGATAATGTGAACAGGTTGTCCAGTTGCAACAACTTCCTACCAAGGAAGTTGAGGTATTATACAGACAATGTTGTACTACTGATGAGCTCTAATGAGAGCGAAACTCGAGTCTAGTGTTTCTTTTTGAAACAGACTGGCTGCAAAGTCTATCGAAATGCGAAGGCTGCAATCAACTGTGAGTGATGATCAACTTGAAAATTAACATATCGCCAAGAACCTAGGTTTCTATGTTATCCCAGTGGTTGTTCAAGATGTGTTAGGCGCTTGGAGAATAAATTCTAATGAATGCAGTTGTTTGCTAATGTATACAAAATTTCGTTTCTCTTTATACGTGTAACTCACTGGTGTCTTTCCGTGTAATTTTCAATCCTTAGCCTGTGTCTCGAATTTGGCCCAATTTGAAGCGCACTGCGTGGTTAGTTCAACATAACGGCAAAAACGTGAGTTTTTCTACAAAGTTTATGTCATTGTATATGACAGCATACCCTTTTCGTTGTCCGAAAACAATCACGCTAACGGTGGGAGAGACAACACTCTTCGAGCATACAAACCAAGAAAAAGTTCCCAAAAATTTATTCATACTCCAAATCCTTGTCTCATGCCCTGAGTCTGTATGACGGTTTAATTATCTGAGCGCTTCAACTCGGAAATGTGCGAGGTAGATGCAGCAAAAACGTCCGTAAATGGCGACCGATTTCAATAGTTCAGTGAACGCAACAGTTCGATTCGTCTAGTCGGCTATCTGATATCTGGATTGCCGAATAGTCAGAGTTTGAAGGAAATCCTCAGGTGTTTACTCAACGTTATTTTGTGTTGCGAACTTCTCCTGGTAGTGATGAGTCAGGAATGATACCTTTCAGAGAAGGCACACCTTTTCTGGGAAGGACAAGCTTTCTTCTTGAAATATGGACCTAGGCGACGTAAACTGTATCAACCGTATTTTGGTGCTCACGGAATAGTTCCGACGTCGTGGAATATTGTTGATAATCAATATGTATTTCGGTTTGTTTGAGGAAAGCACCACTCAGATTTTAATCGTAGCTTCAAACTCCCATAAACTTTCTGCAAGTTCCATTCAAGAAGCATTGTGTTCTAGTTTTTCTCTTGTTGGGATTCGTCAGTAATGCATATTCTTGCCACGGCCACCAGCCGAACCCTGGCAGTGCTTTCGGGAGGCAATCGTATTGACCACGGCGCCATTGACCTCACAGTGGACAAAACTGAATTATCATGTACACAGTCCTAGCCTTAAAGTCATCCAGTTGAGTCGCCGGGCAATCCCAGCGACAGCGACAAGTAGGTGTGTCCGGGCCTTTGTATACCATAATTTAATCTTGCTTAAAGTGAGGTCCGTGATGTCGTTTTAATTACGATCGTTGCCAGAAGACGAACTACTGGCGAGCACTAACAAAACGGTAACTTGAGCATACTACTTCTTTTCGATTGATACTAACTAATCTGTTGGTTGTAAAATTATTGCCAGTGTTTCTAAAAAAAGCAGTATGGACATCTTTTCGTGCAGGTTTGCTGGTGGTAAACCGGCGAAATTTGGGATGATCCTAACAAAAGGCAATGAATGTTCGCAGTAATAAATGTGAGCAATGTAAGCACATCCAGTAAGTCAGTTAAACGTGGGTAAAGAAAGGCTTTGCTATGACTCTGCGTCTCTGGTTCGATCTGACATGAAAATGACTGGGTGAACAGTGAAGGCAGTTAGTTCGCCTGCCCATATCTCCAGTTACACGAACGCAGGTTAGTTGCAGTGTTCGTACTTGAACCGAAGTTGAAAGGAAACCGTTTTAATCACATGGTGATACTTAAGTGGTTGAGGGTACAATCTGTTTCCTATCTCACAGACGAACCGTTTTTACTGTTGCCTGAAAACATTTTCTTATATTAATGCAGATGGGTACATTTGGAATAGTCATGTGATTTGTTTCAGACCTGGAATCTATGAGACCAGACAGATTAGAGCATCGTATCGTAAAAACGTGACCACTTGTTCCACATCAAAAACAATGTTAAAACAGTCCTTAGGTTTGAGATTGCTTCTCACCAAAAAATTAAAAACAGTGGTTTTCCTAGAAATACAACGTAAGTAGAATTGTTCCCAACAATCGAAAGATCTGTACAAAATCACCGGATTCGAAGCTGCATCACTGGTGATACACACGCGGGATAAAAGAACTAAACGTTTTCCGTAACAACTCACTCTCTTCTCATGAGAGTATAGTCTTGAGTTCGGAGTCAATTCTCAATAATTTTAAGCCGTTGGTGTCCAGTAGTTGACGTTTCAGAAAGTGGTCTTAAGATTAACCCTAGCTCTGACACGCATTACTCAAACACACTGTTGTACAGTTGGGTGATTCGTTACCATCACTGTACTCGGCTAGGTACATTTGTCCCGTTAGGAAAAATAATGGCAACTACTTTATTTATTGCGCGAAAGCAACGAGGCCTTATGCGTTATATATATATATATAATTCGTTCAATCGGACCAGGATACACGGGTGACCGACGGATGTACGTAATTTCTTCCAGCGCGTGCCTAATAGATAGCTAGTGTAGACAAAACTACGAGTTGAAAAGTCGAAAAGGCGATGCCTGAGAACTAAAATTCGACTAATACAGCTCGGGGATGGTCAGAAAACGACAAAATATTACAGCACACCTACAGCGGATAAGTTTTGCGGAACAGTTCATTCATTTTTGGACTTGTTTCATGTCAAGTAATGCCGTGATTATCATCCTCGATTGTGCTCATGAGGATTTATGGTAGGTAATTGATCACGATTTTGATAGTAACATTATGGGACGATATGGTGCTTATTGTAGGGAACAAAATGCACAGAGGTGTAAATAAATATCTCACATGCAATAAAGACACATTCCAACATTTCATGGCAGTCCATAGCCGTGTGCCCTGTCACTGAAGACAGTCAATTACACTCCCTTCAAATCAAGGCCCAAGTAAAATGATTACTTCCAATTCGCTAATTCGCTGCTGCTGCTGCTACTGAAAAGTTGAAAAACAGAAACTTTGAAAGCACTAACCGGATGACTCTGCATGCCAGTCCAAACCATGAAACATTCTGAACCACCGGTCTGTGTAGTCTAGCTTTGTTGCTTTGTTCGCCTCAATAATCAAGACGCAATCATAGTGAACTCTCTTGTATGTTGAGTAAAATGATACGATGGATAACTACGTTTGCTTTCCTTCTGATCAGCTTCAATCCCATTCAAAATTGGAGAGTAAGAAGCTGGCAACACTCTGAGAAAACTGTCCAGTGTACCCAGTCACAGCCTTTCGAAATCAGCCACGCTTCAGGTTTATTGAGTATGTGAAAACTTCATGTTCATAACATGACGTTTTCAAAGGGTCTGACTAAAAGTACACTAACACTACAGAGAAAATGCAAAAGGTCATCCGCATTCCAACTAAGAGCTGTAATGTTTATGGCAGATTAATTAAGCAATAATGACAGCTACTTCGAGTAGTATGACTACACTGTACCTGACAGCTTGTCTTTTGCTTCTCTCTCCCTCACTGATACGGAGTCAGCTATCTGCTTGTTTTATTGGATCACTCAGACACGGATGCTTAACGCTCTGGCCAAAAGATGCACAACAAATGGAAAGTAAATTTCTTCTGATGAACGAGGAGGTATGTGCATGCAGAGTTTTAAGATGTAGCTAATCATAGGGGTAACATACGCACAGGTGTCTGTGTGAGAACAGAGTATATTTGAATAAAATTCATACGGAACTGGTTAATTTCAACTGTATTAACTAGTCAAAAACAGAAGACATCCTAACCGGACCACCTAATCAATTTGTTAAGATGGTCCTTCAAACATCCAAATCTTTTGACTTGGAGCAAGCATCACACAAAGATCAGTAAATCCGCACATTCAGAAGCCAAAATAAAGTACATTCAACGATAGTTGATTTGATGGTAACACTGAATTTGAACGCTGATCATTAACCGAAAGTAGTGAAGGTCGCTTCTTAGGGAACTGATAATCAGATCCGACGTTCGCAGTCTGGTCGCCGCACAGAGGTCAGATTCTACCAGGTGAGCTATCACAATGTAATCTGTCTGGCGAAAGAGTTTAGGAAAGCCTGAGGAGTTTAACAAGTTGATTTGGTGAGAAAGGATCGTTCTGGTCAACTAATTCAATTTTTACGGTCTACTGTATTCATAAAGACGTGTTGGTATTATTGGCGTACATTGTACACATTGGTAGCTGAATGAACAGGTACACTGAAATCAGGCAATAAGGACTGACCCAGTTGTGCACACAGGAAAATTAATAAAGTTTTCTGGTTTAAAACACTCACAAACAGAGAAACTAGGTCTTCCACAATATTCGGACCATCCTGTAAAGTAAATTCACGCTGTATGCATGCATAGACCGGCACACACAACTGCTCATTTCGAATCTGTTCAGCCTAACGATATACACATACTGATACGATTAAGTGTGTCGTGCAAGTTGATGTGGTGTTCACTGTGATATTTTCCGAAGGAAGTTGTCAGATATACAATGTACAACAAACCCGCCAGCATAGAATTGGTGTCCAACGTGTGATCAGTGAGCAGACGCCTCTTGTATGGTTACGTAATCGACAGCTAAATTTATAAAGTCACACCAATTATCATTCACTTACTATGTGTCCCAGAGTTTCGCAGAACGCAACCGAAATAGACAGACACGTGAGTGGTTCTTGAGTAACGACGTCATATATCCAGTGCATCTGATATGTTTGTTTTACCATTGTGAAATATAACCCCAAATGGTCGTTAAACGGTCTATCTGATTGGATAAATTTCAGCACCATCAATGGTTTGGCCGTCACCTATCGTCTTTGATCACTTGTCTATCACACACAGATGATACGATAATGCGATTTCGGTGAAGTGACGTTTACGTGCACGAGTTACTTATACTTGTTCACCAATGTGCTTCATGCACCTTTCTGTTTAATTACTGGGAACGCTTCCCTAAGGTTCGGATTTCAGTCATTTTAGATTGACGTTACTTTGAACAATCTATCGTTAACGATACCGTAGGATAAGCACGGTTATTTAAGTTTTTTAAATTATTCGACCACGTTTTTCACGCCACTCAAGTAGTTATAATTTGTCTGAAGAACTTGTGGTTGTTACCGTTTTCCCAATGCATGCAGAACTGAACTATGCTTTAGACGAAATCCGATAAACTGGACAATGGACACAGTCGGATGGTTTTCTATCCCATGGGAATCACATTCACTCTGGTCACGACATTCCAAAAAGTTCCGTAATAAGTGTGGATGATTTTCAAACAGTATGCACAACTAAACTACTTGTTAGCAATCCTCGTGCATATTATCTTGAAGTTGACGGAGTTGGCAAATGTTTGTAAAAAGCCCCGTCGCACCTCAGTTTTTAAAATAGTATATACCGTGATGGTTCCCTTGTTGGACTGCCGTTATGCATATTTCAGTCAAGTTAACTTCGCATCGGACATTCAAAATCGGCTTAGAGGGAAACAGTAAACAATCACGCTGTTGGCCTACACAACATTTTAGTTAACATGAGAACTTTTAACATAGTGACGAAACACTTTGGGGATAACGGACTTGAAACCAAGCATTTGAGCCCTGATTAATCCACGTGCTTTTTTCGCCCAGGTTTTGGAAACCGAACTGTAAATTTTGGCCTGCTTACAGCAACAACACACCTCATATGCAGGCATGCCCAATTACACTTTGTTCGCATTAAGTATTCTGATTACCTAACTACAATATGGTTGTTTCAAGCTCATCAAAGGCTTGTTCATTGAAGCGCTTCTCCATTAAGAGTTCCCATAATTGTGAGTTACAATCCCTAGGCCAACGAGCACTCCTAGTTCTGCAATGGTATGTAACGGATAGTGGCATTAAGCACGCACCTTTTCACTCGACCACTTTCATCGAAACAGTCCGTTACATCTATCGAGTTTTCTTGTTTTAACAACCTTCCGGATCCTGTTCATAGAAGCTGCCACCGGTCAATTAACCGAGTGTAAAACAGAAGTGACTTGGTGCTTGTGGAGCCCTCGTGGATGATTTGAAAAAGGACTTTGTAATAGTTTCTTTCTTTCATAGATAAAGACACACCAGTAAATGGAGGGACAATGTTAGACGTTAGCATTATGTATTACCTCTTCATTCTTAGTTGCTAATGACCAGCAATGTATCTACATCACTTTTCAGGTGGTGGGGTAGAGGAGAGCAACGCAAAACCACCAGGTTCATGGGAGTCAAAGGCTTACATGCATTTGTTTTTCGTACACATAGTGCTGGTCTGTAGCAGTTGCTAGCAACCACCTCAGCGGAACTCAAGGGATGCGGATCAGTATGGCTTATTATAACCCTGATTATCGATCCGATGCTAATTCGACCACTTTTGACTAACATATTTCAAGGGGAAATTGAAGTCGGAGTTTGCGTGATGCCGTTACGAAGTGAATAGATTACTCAGTCACATTCCGAACTCTTTTCCTCAGATATCGGTTCATTATAGGGTTCAATTATATGGAAGTCTTAGACTCCAATGGACCTAGTGCATGTACGCTGTTGTCTTCTACTGCACTTACTAGTTCATTCCTTCATCCCACACTACTGGTGTTATATGTGTAATCCTGATAATTTTATTCGGTGCTGAGGGGGCCACAACAGATGTTGGCACCTACCAGTGACCGTCTTCTTACTGCTATGTATGATTAGGGTGTTACTAAAGTTTTGAAAACATCAAGAAGGGCGTTGGACTACTGAGAAAACACACGGAACATAACTGAAGAACAAACTGTGGGTGGGAAAATATCCGGTTGGCGAAACGTCTAATATCAACGGTAGCTGGATGGATCAATTTTCATCAGTAACTTTCACATTCGATTAAGTTTTTCCACTTTTCCACCACACAAAATATTCATCTCACACCCGATGTTACCTAATCCTCGCTTTACGTGCGTCAACTGTTCGGTAGCCATACATTTTCCAACAAGGTGTACTTTTTGCATCAAGTTCACAGCTGTATATATCGTTTTTCTGGGAATTCCAGTGTAACACTGTAACACGGAGATGTGAAAGTTTATCATGTAAGGTATGGGGAAGCGCGGCTCGTTTGTTTAGAAGTCTTACTTTCGGTGGTCTTCCATGGTTGTACATCTTCTCAGTTGTATTATTCCAGAGTGTAGAACATGTAACAGGATTGTTAAAGATCAGTTAGTTTCATTAAGCACAATGAAGTAATGGGCACAACCACGTCATGTGCGATATAGCAGTGAGTCTGTTAGAGGTAATGCATTGTGATCGAAATGATCATTCTCCGAGAGCAGAACGCAGACCTGAACATTTGAGGCCACATCGTGTGTAATTCAAGAAACGAACTCCAAAAATAATTGGGTTAGCTATTCGATGAAGCAAAACTTCTTTCCTTCCATCAACCTTGTATTAAATAAAGGAAGCGTGGCAAACGAAATCTTCAAATTCTCTGCAATTTTGCGGTCTGATATACTTATGCTCAACGCACCATTCCCAAATTTATTTTATGTAAGTCCATTACTTACAACTCAGTTGGTTACTTAGTAGGCTTGTCATGTCCCACACAGCGTCTGGATGATCAGAAGAGAATGTGTCACAAATATTTAATTTATATTCAACGTCAAACTGATCCTATGTACTGAAGCTCAACGAGTGAATGGTTAAAGATGTTGAAATGCATGCTAGTGAACGGAACACTGTCAAGGAACTGGTTGCCACCAGATAACAATAATCAGTGAGCTCACTGCCGTTTAAATCCGATGGCCAAGGTGCGTCCAAGATGGACACACTACGTCATTGATGTGAACGAAACTCAGATGACATGGTTGGAAACCATTTCTTATTCACTTCCTACGTTCGTGTGGTTCATCTGCGCTAAATGCCAAAAGATTCTGAAGTGGCCCTTCCAAATTCGGTGTTCTCTTGACTGACATCAGTAGTAGTCGCATACACACAATTTCTGCTTGTCTTGCTTCTGTTGTGTCTGTTGGTGGAAATGAAACGAGTACAACACTCCTCACCTACAGGAGGTCAAAACAAGATCTGAAAGCTCAGCATAGACAGTTAGGACGCAATACACTTCGTTTCCTCCCTTTTAATGCCTACCACTCTAATTACTTCCCTCTCTTTTTAATGTCCTCACCGCACAGGTCGATCTTCAGGACAAGGTATACCGTTATACAGTGGTTATTTCAAACAAGTGAGTGTTTTTGTTCAGGTACGTTGAAATGCAACGTGGTGAATCAACCTCGTGAGCTCTCAATCATCCATAATGTTAGGAGGAAATCAATCTATGAAAAGGATGAGCGAGATCGAAAATTAGTCAAGTCAATTTTCCACCAACACGCTGTTTTTGTTCGGGTCGAGTAAATCAAGTGCGTTACTGTGTGTTTCGTGGCTTTAACTACTGGATCAATCAAGATGTGGCGTCAATTAACTTTCTACTTGGTAAGGTCGGCTGTCATATACACCTAAACTAGTGACCACTCTCTGTAGGCAAAATCGAAAACCCGCTTTCGTCTGCTGTTTAGAATATTATCGCAGTGAGCGTAGGTTAAATGTGCACATACTGTCCTTAATGTTTACACCCAAATAATTTATTCCCCTCAATGATATCAATACTCCCGTCTATCCTTTGTGTATATTCGTATGCCCACGAACTTGTGCAATAAACTCGGCCGAGCTGGCATTTCATTCTTTGAGGAAAATTATAGGCTATTTGTCAGAAGATCATGGTCATGGTTGTCCAAGCAAGTTGCAAACACGCTATTACGATGTCTCAACACCATACAAGCAGAAGTTTCTAACCTATCATTTCGCGATAATGAGTCAGATGTCTCTCTGATTCAGCATTCAGCAAAATTCTCAAAGTAGCTGCACGGAATGAACAAATCTAAAACGGGTTGATTATGGATGACAGTCAGTTGAAATAGCCAAAGCTAAAGGTAATCGGTCCTGTGGGATGAAACACAGGCTAACCAAACTGACGGAATCGGACAAAGTGTGTCTGACGTTTATTTAGAAATCTCATGGCTATGTAGGCTGACATTTCTATCTGTGGACGCAAGTGATAAGACGACTGCGTGCACCTCCGAACTCAATACACCAAAGTTTCAGTTGTGCGATTACTTAAGGTAAGTGCGTTTTATATCTGAAGAATTAGAGCAAGTCAAATGGGTCACTATGATCAGAGACATGGGATGGATCAGTCTACTGGTGGGGGTTGGGAGTGTTGGTGAACGCGATTCACTGTCACTCGTGCCGACTATGACAGGTGCAGTAGTCGGCTTCGAAGGGGTTCATACTTGCTTGAGTTTCAAGTGGCTTTGGACTAATTGGCCAAAGGAGATGTAGGGTTTGCATGAACTGTTTTTGAAACACAAATATGAGTTGCAGAGTCTGATGGCGATAGCCTCGGCCGTCGGTAACAACAGTAACCTGACAGCTCTGGAGCTGACTTAACGAATCTTCCAGATGACCCGGAAGGGTTCATTAGAATTTCCTCGATGGCCAGTGTTGTTGGAAATGTGCTTTATTAAACCGTTGCGAAGCTGTTTCAGGGTCTGTTTCATCCAACGTTTGACAAAAATAAATAATCGTAATGAGTAGCCTTTCATTCTTGTTTCTTTGTGGGCAAACACAAACAATTGTTTTTTCGCCCCCAAAGTTATTATTCAGTTGATTGAAAGCTCTCGAATTGTCTTGACATGGAATACTGTAAAACTACTTGTACATAATAGATGTCTAGAGGAACAGTGAGCGTATACTCTCCATGCATGTACCAGAACGGATTGCAATCAAATATGCCGAAGAAAAACGTCGGTTGCTTAACCGCAGTATTAAACAGAACAGGTAAACGCATTTACTTTGAACCAGATCTGGCAACTCGCAAGGATACTACTCAGAATCGGCTGAAAATGTCACATATATATAAACTTTGGTCAAGATGGATAGCTTTCTATAGGCACACCAAGCTCGCAAAAACCACTATGGTTAAACTGAAGACACGGACGAAGAATGAGCATGACCTATTATCGAGACTGTCCACGGCCTCTAAGTAGATTAACACTGTCAACCCATCGTGCAAGCATAGAATGATCTAATCCTCGCTAGGTCACACTACGTGCTGCTCAGGGAGGCCAACACCTCGTATGATATTCGGCTCATTTTTAACCATGTGCTAATGATTATGTCAAAGATTATTCTGTTTTGGTTGACTGTCTAAATGTGGCGTACGGAAAACAGAGTAACTGGGAATATCGCATGTGGACATTCACAAGATGTGGGTGGGAAATTCAAATAAGCTAGGAAGTTTTAAATTTCTCCGTGGAAATTGTCGTGTTATGGTGTTTCTGACGTCCAAGTGCGCAGTGTATTTACTTCCAGGAAGGACGGACGACTGGTTTAACGTTGTTAGTTTCATCAGAAACACGTAAGCTGACAGAATCGAACTCAACAGCTGCGATTTAATATCAGAACGGTAGGTCAATTATCCACCTTCTGGGTTCTGGGTCACGGTTACTGAGATGGAAATGAGAAGCACCGGTTGGGTTTCTTGGTTGATGTACTTTCTGGTTCAATGAACCGAAGATAAAAACAAAAGGAATTTCAATAACTGAAGCCAGTCAACCTCTTGTTGTACATGTAATCAATACCTATGACTAATAAAAGATAGATTGGGCTCGACTAAATTCTACCATTAAACTAAGGCTAGTCTTACGTTTTAGTGCACCAGAATACAACCTAACCTGGCACGGTTGGATTGTGTAGTATCCCAACGTAGAAGGAATGTCAGCGTACTACACCTTTTTAAATCGGTTCATGTTGACCGGATTTTGTCAAATATGTAGTGGTGACATATGTCTCTAGCCATCTGCCAGTTCACGCTGCGAACACCGTACTGTCGGTGTAGATGACCTAAGCGGTTTGCCTGCTTTTTAACTAATTTGCAAATAGTTTGCTTCAGTAACTTGCCCAGATGTTTCGTTTACATCTCTGATGTTGTCTCACTGTTTGAATACAGTTTGATAAAAGCAAAACATGATGGGTATGGGATCGTGTGATCCGTATTCTACTCACCCCGTTCAGAACATAGAGGAAGACTGATTGATCTTGTGCAGAAGCGTTTGTATTGAACCTCGATTATTATATTTTGGTTAATAAAAACTCAAAGAAATACCTCTTAAACCACTAGGCTTGCTCAGTGCGAAAGAAACAAGGCAGGAAAGTCAGAAACCATATGAGCACTTCTGCAGAGAGAGTGAATTTATACTTAGGCATTTATATAGAATTCGCCGGCTGGAGTTACCGCTGATAAGACCTAAGGACGAATCACTTACGTGGAGACAACTCAACAATTGCGACGATTATACAAAAGACCAACAAAAAACTGTTTCCAAAAATTCCAGTTGACCTTAGGCCCGGATTAACGCGGGTTCTTTGCCTACTGCAATGCATCTTATTAAGTAAATGGATGGGTGGTGGGAAAATTTATGCTGTTTCTCAATAGAACTGGATTAGGGGAGCACTTTTTCAAGATTACTAGTTATTTGTCCGAAAAAGACTGCTGGTTGCATTGAATAAACTGAGTGGAGTCCGTGCACCCAGCAAAGATGTGCTACGCTTCATTTAGTAGGGAGGATGTCATGTGATGTCCGCAGTTCACCAGTAATCTCCGGCTGGAACGAAACACAGTAAGAAAAATAAAGTCTTCTCGTATAAAACCGCTGGGGTAACCCAGACTGTCTGAAAAAGCTTATCAGTTCCGCTCAGAATGGTCCAAAGAATCCTAAATCTGGATGCCAAGATAGAAAAATCAAGATTTGCGATATATGTTTGCCAGACAAATTATGACAGTCCAACACGGATGTATAGCAGTTGTATTAAACTTATAAATGAAGTTAAACACGCATATGGTGGTGTGGCAATAAAGAGATATAGTGCGCGGCATCCAATAAGGTATCTTGGTAATAAATTGGTTAGCTGCATGAAATATTAGATTTAGCCGTTTTAACGATATCCGAGGCAATTTAGTGATCGAGGATATACAAATATCTGATCCACATATAGCAATACTTCAAGTGTACACACTCAATCTGCTCACGTGTGGAGTGCGATTATTCACGAGTTGTTTGCAACATTTGTCCAAGTAGTGTCATTTCATCATGTTCCGGAAAACTTGAAGCACTATCCTTTATCTGCTTTGGTTTGCCGTCCTCACTGAATCCACGCACAGTGCCAGACGAATCAACTAAACTGAAATTCCTTCCCAATTTACCACACTTAGAAGAACAACATCAGTTCGATATGCTCAATCTAAATTCTAAATCCGGTTCACATAATACGCTCCCAACATTTGACAAACGATTGTGGGCCAAAACGAACATGTCAACCGCACGGTTTCTTCGTAACTTACACGTAGTACCAGCGAGCCCATTGTGTGTTTTATTTCATGACTGAAATAAGAAATTTGGAAATGAGGGTGCTGATGGAGAACTATAAGGATTTTCTGGTCATGCAGAATTTTATTACTACAGTTCACTCAATCGATATACGAAAGTAATTTTTGTCGGAGACTTCATCTATCCTGCAAATGAGAGATTATTCCGAACTGGTAATTAGACAAAAGTATCTCCAAAAACACAACATTTTCAAGTATCTACCTGTGTTCTTTTACACAGTAGAGCAATGTATGGTCTAAAAGCAACGTTTGTCTGAAATTTTTGTAGCATCCCTATTCAAAAGCTTAGAAAAATATTATCAAAACTCCAGGATTCTCAACCATAGGTACTATGAGGATTTGTCAGGGTGCATTGATCGCTTTTTCTCCACCGCTTCTTCACCGTGGTTTCAGAGTCTTCAGAATATCAGCTCATTAACGCTAGTGTACTTTATGGTGAAGTTACGGGGTAGATTCACAAGCAATGCTGCCTGCATTCCCCGATCTAATGCACACTGAAGTGAATGAAGAAGCGGGCGTACGCAGGTTTGCAAATTCGTACATAAAAACTCCGGTTCCATCGAATAGTATGTGTGTTCTCTTCAAACTGTCTAAAGTACACATCAGTCAGCTCTTTTTCCCTTAGCCTCGAGTAAACGTGTCACTTAATAAGCTCGGAATCTACAGGCTAGTAGGTGGAATGGGCCTAGTTTGAAGTTAGCCACTTTCAAACATTATTGCAACTTCATCTGATTTACGTGAGCTGGGCATCATGCAATGTGCAATTCGATGCCGTGTGTTGCGTCTGCACAAACTAGCTGATCGCCACCTACCCTGTTCACCTCTTCTGATGACCAGTCGATATTTGTTCGACTCCCCCATCTTAGCGTACTAGGCACACTCGTGCTGTGCTTACTGAAGTGAGCATAGTGGTTCCTTATTTTCTACCATAGGTTACACGTCTTTTTTTCAGGTGACATGACATACGGTCCGATATTCTCGCCTGAAACGTTGGCAAGTTTCATGTTCGGAGTTGATCGGCACTGCAGTTTAAGTCGGAGAATGCCACGCATGTGTTCCAACACGAAAAGCTCCAGTTGGACTTTCGTGGGTTCCGTCTAAACCCATGCAATGTGTGTGCGTGGGAGCCTTTGCAGTTCATTCCATCTTTGTTTGTTAGCAAGATGATTTGCCACGTTTATTTCACGGAAACAAAAGTGGCAAGACAAGTGTCGGCACGACCCAAGTCAGGCAGATTATACAAGACCTCACTCACATACGACAGACGAGACAAAATGCAGGGCCTTAATTGCAGTACGATGCCAAGTGTACGTGCGCATATGTCCAGCTTGTACTGAATATGAAGAATAAACTGACTGCAATTTTGAATAGGAAATCAAACACCTGAGATAAACTTCACCAACAAATTTGCTGAATGCCATAGCTATCGCACTTCGAATTCTAGAACCCTAATTTATATGAATGAGGAGGACAGTGAAATTCAATGCGGGTGTGTCGAGAACGCACGGGTACCAGAAGTCCAACGTGCTCAAACCTGCGCCAGTAGCAGCTTCCTTCTGTTATGTCATCAATGACTACGGAGCTAGTAGTTCGCTTGAAACGAAAGCTGCAAGTAGGTCGATCACAAAACTTTCAATGATCCATCTCAGCCGCATTCAGAAAAGCAATCCAGATCAGGGCTGACTTACAAAAAGTCTTTCCTGAGTGAGGTTCTGCCACCAATACGGGTGGATGCGTAAATGTATGCGGTTTTCAGACACAATCAATTTCGACGTTAGCGTAAGACATGAAGTTAAATAAATATTAGAAAAACCTATCTGACAGTTTGAGTCTTCCTACAGTGATGTGTCACACTCGTTTATTTTATTAACTCAATCACCATATTCAATGATTTTTTCGCACCTTCTCTAACCCGCCAGCGGCCAGCGCGTTCCGATCCGTTCTCCTGCAGATGGTTCATATGCTATACATTCGGCCAGTTGGGCGAAGCTTGAGTTTGCCCTGGTAAGTAATCGGAAGTTAATTGGCACTTACTCGTCTGTTTTGGATGGTGCAACTCGAGAAGAGTTGTGTATGCGGTATATAGGCGATTCTGATTTGTTTTAGCTCTGCAAACTACATCATAGTGAGGTTAGAAATAGATATCTCATGATGTGAATGCCTTTGTTAATGAAGAATTTTGCTGATAGACTGCATGGCTTGCGATAGTTTCGAAGCCAAGCTAGATAACGTAGTCAGGTCAAATTCCTGCGAAGAGAGTCGACTGTTTCAGAAGTTATATATTTCAGTCAGATATGAAAGATCCCGAGTCCATCGAATAAATCATAGCAACCGAAAGTCGAATGTTCAAGGTATAACTTTTGAGGGGTGAACGCTTTCTGTAAACATTTATCGTTATTTCATTTGTGAATACTGAAAAATTCGAAGTTTATTCACCAAGCTACTTTGGTGTGTGATAAGTTACTCTGTTCTGGGGCCAAATCTTTCGCTGTCTAAACAGTGCCTCAACAACCTAGGGTAAGCTATCAACAGCAAACCTGTGGAACCCACATGCTTACTAGCAACAGAAAAATATGTGGATAGCTAACCCGAAAGAAATATCTTAGTAGCAAGTAAATCAGAGACCAGGAAGTCATGTGATTCATAAATTGTATGCTTATCTAAACCTCTGGACCCACGAACTCTCGCCCTGATGGTCAATACGGTACTAAGTTCACTTCTGAAGCCCCCACACTAATTCACATGACGGCTGATCGGTGCTGTTTAATAAATTGATGAAAAGGATTTTGCATATTGCACAGCGGACCTTGCGAAACAACGAAACATTCTTGAAGCCTGCCTTAGTTGAGCTTTCTGTTCAGTGTTGGCACACTCCAGGAAGTGTAGTTGAGACAATTAAAGATGCGCCACACCCAGTTGTGCACATTTCAGTGGTGTAGTCTAACCTATTAAGGGCAAGTTTCACTTTTTTCAAGTTGTGCTGGCATATTGTTGTGTAACGCTTCTGCATCCCAGCCACGTACTTGCTACGTAATAAAACGGTTTCACAGCTGAGAGAAGCCGCATCTTCCCAGAAGACATCAACCCTTCAAGTATGTCAACACAGATATGACTGATGTTCATTTGCCATATATGCATATACTCCCATATATATTCGTCCAGATGCTGCTTAAGACGCTGTCTATGATGTTTTCTTATATCTCCTAAGAAACGCTAAATTGTCCAACAGTATTATGCTTGATGGTGATATGGACGTCACCCTTTGTCCTATTCCGGAAGCGAGGCATCTGGGTAGTCTGTTTGGTATCTGAGCAGTGTACTGACGATGACAGCCAGCTGATAAGTCACTACACGCAGCAGTAACTCGAACAGTTATGAGTGTGGCGTGACTGTCTGTCAGTGATGAATCGGAAATGCACAAAACTGTACGGGGCATCAAACGCAGGGTTCAAGAATAGACTACGGAATGATAGTGTCTTCTGTTAACGATTTCATTTAAGCACCAATTGTAAAATGTGTCAAGCATTCCGGAAAATCTCACTGTAGAAGTTACCAGGGATGCATGCAATATCCACTGAGGATTGCAGACTTGATAAGACAGGCATTGCTCTAGTGAGCTGCAGTTAAAATAAATGGAAGCCACAGGTTTTCGTACCATAGTTTTGTTTTTGATCGTTTATTTTGTGGTTAGTAGTATCGTACCAGCTCCTAACGGTTCTACCTTGTGGACATCAATTCCAACAGCATAACAGCGCACAGGCACACTGTTACTCATGCGTCAAATAACCAAAGCACATGCCGAATACAAGGCACAGGTTAATTCGTTTATAAGGTGTCAGCATACTCGAGTCCACAAAATATTCATCAATTTACCTTCAAAACCACCAAGCCGAATTTGTGCAGTGATTACAGTAGTTACTTGGGTTCTAATGCAGCACAGTTGGGTGGGTTGCGGTAGTGGCACCAAGGACCAAGTTTACTCTCAACATCTAAGTATTAACACATCCCTGACTAAGGTACCCAGATAGATTTGAGTTAACCTGTAACGTTTCTACCAAAACGATTTTACCCCGCAATGGAACCAAAGCGTAGTGACATCTAGAAACGATAGTTGGTTGTTCATCTCTAATTCAATAGTGAAAGCAATGTTGAGGTGCGCACGATTGAAATAAGTCAGTAGAGACCGTGCATCGTCCTTGAAGTTTATCAGGTCAAATGTATCGTCTACGTAGCGTTTATAGAGACAACAATTATCGACGATGTGACGTAGCTCATTGGTCTCTAGTTTGGCCATGAATATACATGCGAGCAACGGGCCTAATGGGGGGCCCATTGCTACGCCATCACATTGCCTACGGAGATTTCCATTGAATTGAAACTGAATGTTTGAAGTGAAGAATACAAATAGCTCTCTTAATTTCGCGATGGGAATGCCGACGATAAGTTGACTGTTCATAATGTAAGCGCACAGATAATCAATAGTCTTTTAACGACAGGTTTGTGAATAACGAGGCTACGTCTGAAGAAACCATTTTGTGACTCTTGATATTCAATTAATCAACCGCATCGACGAAATCAAAAGTACCTTTAAACTTACATATTCAGACAGAGCGGAAAAACTTTTCTTTCGGTAGATCTAGACATGAGCGTCAGCTGGGATCCGAAATCATCTGTGCGTACTTTACTCGTTTATGAAACTTCTGCCTCACTTACACGTTGCGAAATAGTTGTGACCGTTGTTGATGCTCCAGCGGTCGAATATTCCTCAGTCAGTTGTGGAAAACTAGTTGGAGCTAGTTTCTGCAAATTACACACTTCGATTATCCCAATAAAATGAATGTGATCCACTGAAAGCGAGTACATTTCTAGCAACAACGGTATTCTGCTTGGTATGTCGCTTTCTGAGTTAATTCTCACATCTCCGTCCCCAATGTTTTCGCTCCTTTTCAACAAGTTCATTCAGGCCGGACAGCACTTGTACTACTCGGAAAATATTATCTCACTACCACCCCACTGTCTGACTTGTACTCTGGCCATAATCGGATGGACCTACGGTCACCCTGGATGGACATACAGACGTAAGTATGATTCGCCAATGAACTAATTACATACGAGTTGGGTACCAGTAGCTAGGTTGAATCAAGGTCATCTCAACATACGGAGCAATAACAATCTTCATTCAGGGTATACAGTTTCATCCGTAGGCAAATTAAAATCTATAACACAACCATTTCAAAATCTTATATTTCAGCCAAGTGAATGAATGACACACAAGCTTGGCCAATCAGGCGGGACATTGCATAACCCAGTGAACTGCAGAAAAATGTTCCTTTGGTTTTCCCAAACACTGCACAAACGATTTTGCCATTATTTCTAAGTACGAAGTGGGCAAAATGGGCAAAAGCAGGAACACGATTTATGTTACTTTCGCTGCAAAGTGGTGTCCTGTTGAAAATTCTAGCAGTCTTCAAGTAGGCATGATACATTGTTGCTGTGGTAGGACAAAGAGCTTCAAATTGCGTTTGCCAGCAGACTGGAATTTGCACCAAACTAAATCACTTCCAGAATAACTTCTACCAGTCGAGTTATGTTATAGCCTTATTTAGATGAGTACTAAAGGTAATATATTATCAAATGCTTCCAGTTAGGTAGCAGTGTGGAAGATGAGCTGTTTGTTTGGAACTTGGTAAGGAAGTTAATAACAGCTGAGAAGGAAAAAAGTGTAGTGACAAGATTCCTGAGGAAGGCCACCCGAGGTGGTTGAAACGTAGATTATTACAACTTGCTTGTAATGTTGTGTTATTCTCAATCTGTTTATCACAACTGTAGTGTATTTCAAAATTGAGACGTTAAAAGAGCATAGGATGCGGAACGATTGACATTCTTGAAGTTATGCGTGAAAATGAAATATACTGTTTAATTAGGCTTAAGCAACTGCGATGAATAGGCTACAAAAGCTTGAATGAATATAACGTGACATATCTGACAAGATCCTAGGAGTCACTTTTTCACGCGCTGCCAATCGTTTTGAGAAAACACGTTGAAACAAGAACTATTGTTGCACGCCGTTTACTTCAGTGGGGTAGCCTACAGACCTCACGTAAGTTTCCGGATCTTTGTAAACAAAGTTTTTAAAAATGTCAAGCCTGAAACGGAACCGAGGGACACAAATTCTGCACTCACCTGTCGAGGAGCTGACTGGTTCTTTTTGTCCAACGTGTAGCGTTAAAAGTTTAACTGTAATAAAATTGAACATATTCGACAGTAACCTTAGCCGTCCTGTGGAATTTACAGTCAGCCCGTCCGAAAAGGAATGCATTGCTTTAGTTTTTTCCCTGTTGCAATCAGACAATAGTGCGTGTCTTTGCCATGGCTAGGATTCCACCATTTGGTATGTCATATGCGTTGACGACCACATTTTCGGCTTTACTAGAGTAAACATCATCAACTGCAACTGTTCGTGTGATCACAACTGGAAGATATCCTGATAGTAAACCCATCGTTTGAGTTAACAAGGACGTTCCTGTGTCTTCTCCAGCTGTTTATGAGAAATTCGAAGTGGCACTCAAAAGCAAAGGTTGCTGAGAGTTTGTATTTGCTATATCTGTGGTGCGTACTGCAAAACCGTGGGTGCACTGAGCACCATAAAGGTCATTACTGGAGCATATACCTACCTTGGTTGAAAATTCTTTGTGAATTCGGACTAATATAATCCTTTGTAAGAGAACTGCAACATACAGCAACCAAAATAATGTACTGTTTGTGTTTAGATTTAGATAACTTCAAAGCCTGACTTCGGCAATCCTTCTGTTTCTTGATGTTTCATGAGTTCTCCATTAATTCCACCGTTCATGCATAAAAATCAATGAAGTAATAAAATGCGGCGCAAATGAAAATGTAACGATACACAGACTGTGTAAACCGTAGGAGTGCAAGAATAACACATTTCAAAGCATGCGACCTGTTGGAAATATGTCACACATTCACACACATGTCGAGTGAACACTTTGATTTTTCCCCAGTGCTACGCACGCAAGTGGTTAAGCCGATGTTTGAGACTAGCTGACCTACTCTGATGACCACTGCGGGAGCACAAGTGTGCATTTTGCAATATGTTCGGCGAAAAAGAAGTGATTTCATTTGTCAAAGTTGCATAGCTAGTAAAAAATGAATACTGACTGGGCATGCATCATACTGCAACAAAGTATGGCGTTATTAGGCATTGAGTATACTACTAATTCGCACTAAAGAATGCCTTCTCACAAGTGAACGTAAAAAGACAAGGCTCCGTGCGATTCAACATTCAGATAAAGAATAAGTTCCCCAATGGGCACACGCATCCACCGTTCTCCCCAGAGGTCAATTTTGCAGGACAGTAAACGTAATAAGAATATTCTTTCCGAAAATAACCAGCTATTCTCCGAAGGCGTCGAATGAAATGTTGACCTGGATTTGATAAATAGCGGAGATGCTATTTATTTAACCTGAGTTCTCAATCAATGAAGACACTGAGCTCGAAAAACTCGAGTGCATAATGGGGCACAAATTTTTGCTGCGAAAAGATTCTCAATAACTGGCCCCGCAATTCCTAATTGTAATAGATGTGCCTAACAGAGATGGGGTTTAATCATGGAATGTGTAAACACAGCGTAAATCTGACACGAAATACCGTGGATAAAGTAGTGCAGGACGTTTGTTTC
Source organism: Paragonimus westermani (assembly GCA_008508345.1). Taxonomy (NCBI): domain Eukaryota; kingdom Metazoa; phylum Platyhelminthes; class Trematoda; order Plagiorchiida; family Troglotrematidae; genus Paragonimus; species Paragonimus westermani. The sequence continues at coordinate 122,515 of QNGE01002076.1, forward strand.
GGCTCTTAAGTCACCTGGATTAAAGTTCGCCCCCCAGAAAAACAAGAAATTATCTGAAAGAGACAACAAACGGTGCGACTTGTACAACTTATTGTGGGAGTACACGTAAGCACCGCCGGACCACTAGGTCTGGTGTCCTTAACTCCCACATTACCTAAACAATCACATCATAGATATAAGGAATTCTTGGGTTCACTGATGTAATTTGTAACATTTTCCGATTACGTTTCGCGAAGGCATTAAATCTAGTGTAGTTGAACAGTGACAGTAGTGAATATTGCACGTCCCTTCTCACTTCCAATCACTATTATGTGATGGTTTTCGAGTTGTCACAAATTTTCATGTTGAACGCCTATCTTCATACATAAGAGTTTTGTCATTCGAAACCTATTATTTCAGTCCTTTCTGTCCACTAGAAAATGCCTCTTCCTCTGTTTATTTGGTCAGTACAAGGAGGAATACTTGCTGATACATTCATACTCGACATCCTAGGAATAGAGCTATTTGTTAATGAGGATGTCGTGTCTGGTATGCCTAAACTCTTAACAATCCAATCGGACAATAGGACTATTACGACATTAATGCTATCTGTTGTAGAATATTTTAATTACGAACCCTCTGGAGCTTATCAGCAATCTCTGGGTGATGATGGACGTTATGTACTGGTGCTGGGAACTGATGATCGTCATTTGAGAACACTTTCAGTGCCGCAGTTTGTTGAACCGTTTGGTCCTGAGAAGCCCCAGTTTACACGAGCAGTTTACATGCCGGTGAGTTTACCTAGGGTCTGGTGATTAGAGCTGTTGGTTACGTAATGTTTTGGTTATGCTACTACAAATTAACGAAATTCCTTATTCGGATTAACCTATTGACTGACCCACCAGAGATATGGCCGTATCAGCGCTAATCACTAAGCAATCCCTGTCCTAATCAATGACTGATTCAGGGTCGCGATAATTGGTCAAGTTCATTCAACTTAATTTAAGTGATCACGTCATGTAGTTATGTATATAACCCATGTCGTGCACCTTCCGCTGAACCTCCCGAATAACTGGTGTGACAATTGGAGTGATAGATCGATGGCTGCAATCGGTGGAAACGAAACCGACAACTGGTACATTAAAGATTACGGAATGTGTTTTCCTTCTAGACTGATATCCTCATTAACCAACTACCATCCGACTTGAAATATTAGAAGATCCGACAGCTATTTGGATGCAGTTTTCCGAGTTATATTTTAACTTGGCTAGGCAGTCTGTGAGGCGCTAAAAATTAGTGAACGGAGACAGTCTTTTAAATACCACATACTTAGAATTGCATCCTAATTACTTGACTTTCAGCTGTAACCATTTTGTTGTGAAATCATTGAGCTTAAAAGTACGGCTCTCGTGAGCCAAACCCTGTCCATCAGCTTTTTATCACATTTAAATCCGAAAATTTTGCGCATGGTGATTTTAAGTTAAGTAGGCATCTACCCAATGTCTTATTTCTGTTAGGGTTCTAAACAAACAGAAATTTCGGTTCTCTCCCCAAATTACAAGTTCACCAGCAAGTAGTTCTTTTCTAATGACCTCATGCTTCAGGAGTGAATACATCTTTGCACGTAACTAGCTTTTGAGGATACAAGTGGTACTTTAAGTTTGCATTTCGACAAAAACAACTTCTTATCGCGATGGGTTCAACTGAAGTTTCGCCGTAGTTAACCAATGGCGTTAATAGACAATAACCAATATTATAAACGTTAACTCCGTAAATATCATGTTCTACAAAATCTCTGTCTGTTTATTGATAAGCTCCCATGCACTATCGTACAACGGGGGTAACGATCTAACATAAGTTCCTTTATATAAATATTTGAAGAGCCCATTGTGTAGCTGATAGTTACTGAATTGGAAAACACAAAGTTGTGGCTGCTTCGTCGATCATGTTGAATTAAAACCAAACTCAGGTGCAGACCATTATACACCAAATGGGATGGACAAGCTCGTGCACCTGATGAACACGTCAGTGCTGAACATGTCTCCACCGTAACCGCTTTGACCAATCTAAGCGTGCGAAATTGGTAAAATTTGACAAACTGTGTGTTAAATGCCTTTAAGAATGCGACAAGGAAATTTGTCAACCTTGAAGGGGAGTCTACTGGCATAGAAAAACATATATCTTTATATAAAAAAAACTGACAGATTCACCTTTTGTCGGATTAGTGAATTGAAATTCGTGATAACAGGGACATACAAAATACAACCCCGCCAACTCACCAGAAATGACTGACTAGCTTCACATTGTACATCCTGGCTGGATTAAAAGTGGTTTAGCTTTTTGACTAACGTTCGGTATTCGGTCCAGTTCACAGTAAGAGCTCAGAGTTTTATCGAAATTTCGGCCACAAAACCCTCTGTCAGAGATAGAAACGTTTCCGTGAAAAAGAGCTCCGTCAACAAATGTGGAAGATGCTGAAACAATCACGTATTACCTGTATATAGATCCTGAACAACCCCGCTGACAGAGAGATCCACAGGAAAACTCTTGCCTCTTACGCTACTGACATTTCCCAAGTATTTATACCTGAATAACACCGAAACTATTTTTCTACCAGGTGTTAGACAGAGTTCAATCACCACAAACAGTTAAATTTGCAAATTTGGCAAAATTAACAACAACAGGCAATTCGTGAGGAACGAATTGAACTTCATAAAAAACAGTTGTGGGGCTTTGTCTCGAAGCGACATTTCACGATACCGACAAATGTTCAAGATGTATGCTCAGTTGACGTTACACTCATCCTCGTCAGTTCCATACGTGAGTTGGTAACCAGATGGAAAAATGTCCAGATGCGCACAAGAAACAGTATTGTATTTTGTTTAGCCAGCATTCATTACCAGGTTCCGAAGCTTTGCGTGACAAGTCGGAATAATTAATTTAGTCACTTTACCTAGATAACAGAGATGTAACTGGAAAGGCAGCCAGGGAGACAACTAGAGTGAGTCGACTCCTAATTCCTAGTTCCGGAAGTGATTTGTTAGAATTTTCGCTTACATAATTTTCCGTTGACAGGTGAAAAGAAAAAAACAAGCATCCACTGTACGTCAACAAGCTAAGACCATGGGTAATACAGACGACTCGCTGTTGTGTACACAACATTTATTAAGTGACCTAATAGCGGCCGTTTCACATGATGGTTAACATTCATGGGCAGAAAGCTTAAATCATCCATCTGCTGGTAGCTCAATACTTCTAGTTGGTTGGCAGTCAAGTTTCAGGTAGTAGTAAAAATGTTGTCACCCATTATACCCGTGTAGGCCAATTCGAAATACCAGTTTGCTGTTTAAATGCTTGCTGATCAGGAACTGTTTGAAAATTATCACACGTAGGTTTCACTCTGGAACCTGTGGACCAAATGCAGTAGACTGTCGTTGGTCATGTTTCATTCTGAACGCTCTTGTTTTCCCGTCATGGATGCTTAGAATATGAAAGTCTCGGTACAGTACTCTCGAGCACGACGCTTACGAGCTACGATGTTGAGTCCCAGATATTATTATGTACTATATTTAAATTTCGTCCAGCCACTTAGTCTGCAACCCGGTCCCGTTCAATCTATTAACTTACGGAGTTCAGAAGTTGTACGGGAAAGTTACAGACCGCGAAAAGCCAAGAATTCGTGTGTATAGTAGATTGTGTTGTGAACAGACTGGAAAGAAAGATGCTGTTTAGTTCAGAGCTGCAGAACAGAAGATTAGTAAATAATAAGGAGAATAGAAACGCAACTGATGTGTAACGATCATGCAACTGTAATCGATGTGAAATCTATCTACAGTAGGCTACACAACTAGGGAATGGACAGAAGAAAGATTATCAAATTTAGGGCAGTTGATATACAGTAGCTGGCGAAAGTGAGTAAGCCTGCTCTTCCATCACACTAGATTTATTTCATCTTCCCCCTCCATAGTGATTCCGAAACCACCATGTAAATGATATCCAACACAAACATTTCTGGATATACATTGAACTGGGTAATAGCCCCCGTCAATCTTCAACTCCCAAAAAGTCTTCGAACAGAAGACACGTGGGCGGAATAGAGCAAACAGCCTGAAACCATCAGAAAAGATGTTTTCCGACTTATGTGCTCTAAGCACCTAGTGTACATACACGGAGAGGACGCGCAAAAGGTGTAGAAAATAACACAGGTTTTGGACTACCAAACGCTCTTTTAGTGCAGCGTAACAGGCACACAACAGCCTGCCAGTGTAAACAGTAACATATCTTGCGTACGTTGATTACACCACAATAGTTTTATTGATTAGGTTACCTAAGTATTCGGTTTGGTGTATTGAATATGCCTCAGATCAGTGTTTGAATTCAGCCAGTATTGACCCAATTACGACAGACTCTGGTGGGTTGTTCCGAGTTCAACATTCCTTTATAGTAAAAAGTGCTTCGAAAGTTAAACGGCTTACTGGGCGTTTTTTAATTAGCCGTTTATTATTGTGATGAGCATTTTTTAGTAAGAAATAAATTCAACAGTGTGTTGGCTTTAACTGGGGATTCTATACCAGTAGGTTGGAGTCTGCCGCTGTGTATATTTGAAGGTTGGAGTAATAGTCTTTCTCAGTATCCATCTTAATGAATTTCTTACCATTGCCGCTGACCAATTTACCAAAAATGATCCGATTTGTTGACGTTATGTTCGCTTGTCCAAGCAAAGATTCATTTCCACTTCTGCAGAATGATCTGGTTGAATTTATCAGTTGGCTGACTTGGCGTTCTTCAAGTTTCATTACTTCCATGGATCACTACAACTAATTTTCTGTCCCGATGGATGATCACTGTCAAAATTTTAAATAACTCACCAGAATAATGATTCCAGATTAATTGATTCTTATCAGAAAACCATCCCGGGGATGGCCGTTAGGTGTGCCTAATTTTCATGCTATAAAATAGCACCATTTTCCCATGCTCCGTGATAGGACAGTTTAGCTTAGATTTGACACATGCCCTAACGTGGTTCACATACAGTCTTGACTAGGAATATGTTGGCCACAGACCGATTCATTGGTCAATCCTGGAGATATGTATACATTTGCAGACTGAGGTTGTAGACTATTCACAGGTCAGCAGAATATACTGAAACGATAAATTTTGCTACCAGCAGTATGTTAATGGACATTATTTTCACAAGATACCGTGAGTACTGAGTATAAAGTGATAGGTTATCACCGACAATTTCAAGCAGAAAATTTTATAAAAATTACAGCTGTTTTAAAAATATTGCCATCTGTCCACAAGATACCAAAGAACCAAACTCACCCATCTTGCGGGGAACAGTTTGGTTTGGTTCTTCTTATTTTCCCATTGATCTGTTACATAATGACAGACCAACATGATCTCCAACAATGACTAACTTAAATTTCCTGGTCCACCTTTAGACGGGAGTCAGCTCAGAGTCAAAATAGTCTTTAGAAAGATTTTGAGGATTGTATGATTTTTTAAAATGAATTTTCAACCTGGAAACTTCACTGTTTAGGTAAGTTTGTGGATAATGACCAAGATGTAGGAATTGATGCAGTTCAATATCTAAACCATTCTTAGCAACCAACACAAAGGAAGCACAAAACTTGACGTTAACTAAATATCAGCCCTCAGTTTTTAATGTAAATAAACCTAAAAGAGGATGATTTTAAGAGTATTTCGTGCGTGGCGCATGCAACCGCCAGCCTCGGCGGATTTACTGACCGAGACAATGGCTAAACCACACCACGCGTAACAGTTGACAGTGGAATATTCACACACATACATACAGGGATGTTTCGCTCTTACGTACACCTACACCTTATCGAAAATCAAGAGAACGCCCAAATGTAAACAAGACAGCACGTGACCTTATTGAGAACAGGTTTTCCGTAACTCATGGTCAAACCAGCAAGACAGAACCTGAATAAATTTCAAATGGTCAGCCTACTCGCTGAGCAATGCTGCTGTTTCGTGAGCTGCGATAGGTTTGTAAATTCGTGTCCGTCACTGAGCTCAGACATTCCACAATCAGACGACCAAGAAAGTGAGCAAATTTCAGTAGGGAGACTAATGATGGAGGCAGCAAAAAGAAACTTACTATATGCCATTCATAAGCAGTATCCGGGAATGGAAACAGGTTACATGTTTATTCTGAAAGTGATTTCCCGGGCGGACAGTTCCAAACCTGATGAATCATTAATGACATCAACAGAGCAAAATTCTTGCAGTAGAATACCGTCACTTCGGTTACCCTACTCCGTAGTGATCGGAAAGTGTCCAGGAGATGTGCGACAGAAAAACAGAAGGAGATT
>QNGE01002077.1:5449-33629 GCA_008508345.1 Paragonimus westermani
CCTCGCGACTCACAGAGTCGGTGGTTGGAGACACTAGGTGAGATGGCGGCTAATCGAGCTCAGTGGCGTGAATGTTGTCGTTGTGTGGCCGAGATGTCTATGGAGTGAGTGCATTTAATGACGCGGGACAGCGTAAGCCGTAAGGAGGCTGTCTTGCTGATGACGCCTTACTCTCACTTGCAGCTCGATTGTTTGTTTGCTAGGTTTATGCACCTTAATGTTGTGTTTAAAAATAGACGTAGTTATTTTCAGTAGTTCGCTCCCTTTCCGTCCCCTCCTTTTTCCTTCTCTCTTTCTATATAGGGTTTGCTGTTTCTTCATGGTTGTGTGGCAGTTAAGCATTAGTGTGAACCACTGATGTATTGCTGTCTATGATGATGATGATGATGATGATGTGCATCCGCCAGATCGAGCTTGGCGAAGCACGTTCCACCATTAAGGATCGTGAACAGGTCTTCAGGGACAGGCAGTAGATGACAGTTGGATTCTAAAGCAGCGTTGAGCCCGGTGGAGAAATCAACGCATATTTCGAACCGATCCATAGGTCTTCTTCACAGCAATGATGGGGGCTGCCCAGGATGAGTAGGTGACGGGCGTCAACATTCTCAAATTCTGAAGACGTTTGGTTTCCTGGTTGATGAGAGGTAAGGCAATGTTGAGTAGTGGACTTTTCCAGCGGAAGGTAGATTGAGCTGCAGGTTTGAGTTGCGAAAGCGCTCAAGCCAGAATGCAGCAGCCAAGACTTTCGTCGAACACCGATCTGAAGCGTTGAATGACTTCTTCCTTATGTGTGATGGCTTCGCTGTGGAGGACAACAATCCTTTGCAAATGTGTGATCGGTAATTCTCTCAGGCCGAGTTGTTCAAGCCAGTCGACACCAAATAGATTGAGGTGTGAATCGGAGAGGTAGCAGATTCCATCGATGGTCTTGTTCTTGAAGCTAACACGGTAGTAGAATTGCACATTTAATTGCATTGTACCATCACAGACACTGGTGGCAAAATGGGATGTTAGCTGGACTGACTGGCGGGTGATTGATTTCCACAGGCTATTGGAGACGACTGTGATATCGGACGTAGTGTCTGTCTGGAGACGAGCTGGGTGTCCATTGATTAATACGGACAAACTTCGTGCGTGAGGCGATGTCGACTTTGTAAGTGACAAACAAGCCGTTGAACCTGGCATTTGTCCTTTTTTGACCGAACGCAACACCCTTTTCTCCCCATATTGTGACACGCCTGCCACTCCATGTGGTTTCCTAGTGTTACGTGTACGTATGTATGCATTCGCTGTTGCAACATGTCTCCTCAGACTAGTTCAGACGCAGTCAAAGACGATTCGTCTCGCCAGCTCACTGCTCCTCTGCACGGAAATTATCGGATAGAGCATCAGTTTAATAAGAAACATGGGGCTCGGCCCAGTTCCTTTAAAGTTGATCAGTCGGTACTTGTGAAACTCTCTTGGGATAGAGTCCGCATTGATGCCCTGGCGAGTTGGAGGCCATTTCTGGTCAGTGCTGTGTGGGGTCCAGGTTTTATAATATTCCTGGATACCGCATGCCAATCAGATCGGACCGTTCGCAGAACAAATGGGCCATTCAGAAACTTAAGGACTGTTGCTGTAAGGAATCGTAGACTACACTAGGGGCCAGAGGCAAGCCGGAGACACAGAACGTTAAGTTTAACGAGAACTGACCAAATGCCGTCAGCGGTCCGTCAACCGAGGTACACATGGACTGCAGTAATCCCACCATGATTGACCCGCATTTTTACACATTTGATCAACAGCTCAAAGGGCAGACTTTCTGAGGTGCACATCCTAACCAAACAAGAGTGAGGCTGTGCGATTGAGCATGTAATAGTTCGAACGATCCACTAGATTGCCTGTGTTGTCACAGGGCTTACTGTTTCGATTGGCGCATGTGTCGTTGTTCGCATATTTTGATTGTTGTGCAGGTGGGCGTACATTAATTAATGGACAGGAATGCTGGCTTATAAGTACACGAATAAAAACCATACTCTAACGTGAGGGGCCGAACGTATTTTTACGTCTCCGTTTGATGTCTAGAATAATTGCGCTTGAATTCGACTCAGGACAGATTTTAGTAGACTGTTTGAGACCGCGCATACTCGGACGCTGAAAGCTTGTTCTCTGCAAGTCAGGTGGGCTATTTGATATAGGTTTACCGAGTTACCCATAAGATAGCTGTTTTCGCCAAACGCAGATATGTCTCTCAGAGGATGTTCAGGTTGATGGAAGGTTCTGTATACCAAAATTAAGCCCCCATATGCCGGTGAAACATTGAGAACTGCTCTAATTTGCGCAGCCTATCTAGGTGGATCCACCCCGAGGTAGAAAACATATTGTCCTAACCCGTTTCTTGGTTTCTCAATGAGAACAGTATGATAGATATGGTTGGATAATTAACTCTGTGGGAGTACACCAGCGAATTGAGCCTAAGGATGAAGCTGTCCAAACAGCTTGGTGAATTATCCAAGCACCAAGTTGGTTTTCATGGCCATTGGCGCACTGCTGGGAGACGTGCCAGTTTGAATAAAGTGGGATCTAAAAACGGTTTCCCTGATGCTTTCACTCACCGTTCATTAGTGCTCCACGCTCTATGGGCACTGTACGGGGAATCGTCATTTTTCTTGGTCTCTTCTGTCACGGACTGTCACTATACCCACAGCTCGAAAACAAATTCTGTTTGCAGCAGTTAGCCCACCAGTAACTGTCTTCTAAGCCTTCGCCGTCACGACGTGAATTACGCCAATCAGGTGCGGCATTTAGAGGGGACCCTAAATTTCGTCGAATACTAGTTGACATCTCCAGTGCGTAACTCGACCATAATGTACACATCCAAAACCACTGAGCTACCATACTTGTTCTGTCCTCGTTGCCTGCCCTCGTTATTGTTTATCTGTTGGTGCGATTGAACCCAACTGTTGGTCAACACCTCGAATGTTGTTTATGCTATTCATTCTGATCGACCACACTCCACTACCTGGATATAACACAGCTTCCGTGATTGCTTTACACACAAATCTCCACTTGGTTTTTCACACCCTATTCATTGATGATACGGTTTCCTAGGTACATGGGTGGCGATAGGTTTACTTAGATGTAGTAGTTTCTAAGTACGCAAACCGACCAGTAGCATCAGGGATTTCATAATTTACTGTTTGTTCTACATGACGACGTGATTCTTTCCAGCCTCGCATAGTGCAAACGTGTTTAACTCGCACTTATTCTCTTTTGCCACTGCGTGACGTATCTGCCGGAAATTGCAGTTCATAGCGGCACATTTCACGGATTTTATTGCTTTCGATGTTGTATGGTTTTATCGTTTCTTTTTCAAGCATTTCTCTATCATTTTCTTAGCACTGCATGGATTCTAGTCTGGTCGATCTGTTGAACTCTGCTGCTTCTTCGGATCCGACTACTGTAATTGCAGCTGGGAAACAGTTAATTTTATTGACTTCGAACAATGAGGCTTCGAAATCGGCGTTTGCAAATCTCGTATGTGTGGTATTCGGTGACTCGCAGTTGACGTTAGACGGTCGTTTTGTCGGGTTGATTCACTTGAAAAACGCAATGTTTGATGCCCATATTTGGCAGAATCTGCATCCGAGTGAACGTGCCCTTGTCCGCGTTCGTCTGCTTGCTTATTTAGCAAGTGGACAGATGTCTTCGACCCATCTGAACACAGTGGAACAGTTGCCCCGCATTGGGCCGTGCGTGGCCGAATTGGTTGCACGTCTCGTTCGTAACGAATGGCTAAAAGACGGCTGGACTGATGAGTTTTGGGATCGGTTAATTAGTTGGTCCGCGTGGGCGTCCCTCCGTGCAGCATTGCGTGCTGCGGCCAGTTTTCGTCTTCCTGCACGTCGCCGTGCTTTCCTACAACTCGTTCGAATGTTGCTACCAAAGGTGATAAATTTATGGAAGATGGTAGTCTCAACACCCGAAGTCGAATGTTGTATCCGATTATCTCTTCTTCTTCATACCTGTATTGTTTCAGTTGGGGGAGATCCTTTACATGGTCCTTTCTTGTTTGCTGATGAATATGGATCATTTGCCAATTCCATCTTTGAAGGAATTCTGCTTTCGTTAAACAAACTGCTGGAATGTTACCAAGAATCGAACAGATCGTCGGGCCCGGCGCGATTACTCCGGCGCATGTGCAAGCTAATGCTAGTTTTGTTCATGTCCTGTTCATCTGCTGTCCGAGATCAGCTTGTTCGTTCGGTTCTTGTACATGTTGTTCACTTGATAACCTCCTATCCTTTGTTGATTGGTGGTTCGAAGGGATCTGATGAGCGATCGGCGAAATGGCTTTTAGCATTGGTGTATGGTATCCAATCTGCTGTGGTACCTAATTGTAAATCTTGCTTCCCCTTGAGTGAAAAAGGAGTTGACGAAGTAAGTTTCGTGTTACTTTTTCGAATCTTTCACCCTTAGCGTATGCATTCTGTTATCGTAGTTGTTTGTTTCGCAATAAGTTGTCGTCGGACGTCCATCTATCTTACAGGCTTAATCAGCGCACGTGCCTTACCTACGTTGCCCCGCTGGTTTTCCTCTGTTAGCTAACCGTACGAAAATTGGGGTTATGCTGTAATCAAAACTGGAATTATCGTACCTAGGTTTGGACGATCCGCATGTTCTTTGTGTACGTTTAACAGAGCACGATAAATACTGGAATCTCTTATAGTCGTTGTCTTTAGTTTGGCTACTTATCGGCTATTTTGTGTCCCAGTTGAAAATGCAGTAACACTTTTGATAAAAATCCGTTTTGCAGCACATTTTTGCTTTTCTTTGTGTCTTGTTTACGTACATTGCATATCGTCTGCACAAAGGTGACACTTCTGAGTTGAACCCTTCTCCCAAGCTAAACCACGAGATATGTGGTTAGATACACGGATAATGGAATTTAGCGATATGAATGTTGCGTTTTGTTTAAATTGTTCATGAAGTAGAGGCAACTAGTGAACCGAGCAGTTAAGGTTGCAGCGTTTATTCGAGCCTTTAAACCTCCCTCAGTTATTGACAAACAGAAAGCCTTTGTGCCTTGTAAATCAGACTTTAACGAAAAGCTACGGTAGTTTCTGGGTGAGGCCTGAGCTTGTTCTGCCATTCAACGTTGTTACAATCTTTTTCAGTTGTATTTTCGGTGGTTGATAGTGGCACCAAACTGTCTCACTCGCGATAAGAAGTCCTGTTTTAGCGCTAAGGGCGGAAGGGATGAGACTTAGTTTCGTAAAAGATGCATTTCCAAACCTAAACATTGTAGACTCCTACATCCTATAAACTTACAATTGAGCTGTGGCTGGCAGTAAAACAACATTCACTGGACACGAACATATCTCATCAGAAAAAAACTCATGCACTTGTGCTGGACAATGCCTTATATGCATGTATGTATGCGTATTTAACCTTATGAACTATGTATTTCCCTGCATCTTCAGATTAAGACTTGGATGTTCACACCAGTCGCCACTGGTAATGGAACCGAATTAACTTCCGTCCATTTATCTGACATGCTGTTCGTACTACTTCAGTACTGGTTTCCACTTTCTTCAAATGATAAGCGTTGTTTGGCCACCGATCCAGAGGGTTGTCTTGCCAGCGGAGGCGCGTCTGGTATTGATGGCCCGTCATATTCTTCATCCTCAACGACAACACATATCACTAGTGCATTGGCTATTTGGGATGTGGATTCACAGACCAGGGAGTTGGCCAAATTGGACGTGCCAGCCCTACTCGGGTTTCAGGGGTCCGAAGTGCAAATCCATATGTTCCAGCCTTGCCGTCAGCTCGTTGAGCTGATGGTCACCCTGATGGTCCGAGAGTTTGGGGACGAAACACAGACCTTGTTGTTGCACGTCGTTACGGTAGGTTACGTTTTAGATGACCCTCTCTCTGAGTTTCGGCTCCATTATATATTTGTTAATAACTGCATTCTGATTACCCTGCTGTCCGTCAGATACGGAAAGTGTCATTCCGTCCATTTGGACCTTTATGACAGTTTTTAAACGCTCGAACGACGATTAAAGAATTATTGAAGAATTGAGCATTTATGGAGTCATACTATTTACTCAAACCTTGTTGAGTACTCTAGTGAACCTTCCTGGTTTCTTTTTGTAGCCCGTAAACCAGGATAGCCGTGATTGACACCTTCAATTCTGTGTCATCGTTGTTTTTGGTTGACGGTTATACTCTGAGATGCCCCGCCGTTTAATCGCACTCTCTTAACCATTGTAAATTGAACACTACCACCAGAAATTACACCACAGTGCAGTAGTACAGCTAAGAGATACTAACGTGAATAACCCAGACATCTATGGTTTGGGATTTAATACATCGTGACCAGTGACAGTGACTGTGGAGCTTTCTCAAAGATGTGTCTTGGCTTTTGACCCGAGACACATTTAGCGGCAGTGTGTATGCGAATCCTAACGGCTCCCTCATCAATTCCTCCCAGTCATCATTTTGACTTAATGGAAGGCCACACTTGGCGTTTTTCTTGTCAGCTTTGGACACTGTCACTAACCTCGCCAACCTTTAATAATGCCGTTTCGCTTCCGTATACTTTTGAGATCACACTAAGAATACGTTCACAAGTAAAACACGGACTGAATGCCCACTGTCAAATCCATTCAAGTTATATATATATCTAATTAAATGTAAAAAGACGGACGCTGAGTAGTGGATACTTATTTTGACGCTTCAAATCCATATTAGGGGAAGTCGTCAAACAATGTATATATATATATTGTTGTTTCAGGGGCACCGGTGGGCAAAAGAGGACACTGAACATCTTCCGTGCCATTGCGTTAGGTTTCTGTTGGGGATGTCACATACCCCCAAAAAACTGTCCACTAACTGGAGTGAGCATTTACCGTTTTTTCTTGTAAAGCCGAATTCCTTTGATGTGTCAACAATTTTTCTACCTCTGGCGCCGACTCACATACTGGACGCCAGTTCGCTTGTTTTTTCCCCGATCGCCAGACTAGCTATAAAAACGCAAGAGCTGCATTTTGTACTTTGACTTCGGCTTCGGCACTCGGAATTTCGGGCTGAGAAAATAAACGCGGTTTTCGGGAGACCAATGATTTTCCTTCATAGTCGGCTCTGGGGGAATCGGCTCTTCGGTGTAAAACAGTGTGTACCATATCACTGCGTCCTAGGAATCGTTCCAGCCCAATTGCATCCACCCGGTCGCTCTGCGATATAACAGTTTCATATCCCTACTTCAAAACCACCATCCATTTCGTTCCCTTATTTTGATTTAGGTGATGTAATTTTCCCGTCCAGATTACGTGTGTCTCCTTTTGTGTACCGAGTGACCTTTGCTACCACCTTGGTGTGATCGTCAGACTTGTGCACCGTCTTGATCCGGCGCTTTGGTGATTCGCACTTCTGTCTTCTCACGTGCAACGGTGTCGTACAAATCAAAGGAGGGATGAGACGAAAATCGTTTACACTCATATTGTTGTATATCACACTACCGACTACATATGAGTGTTTGTACAGTGAAGCACGGTCCGATGAATATACGGCTATGGATATACGACTATTTTAATAGTTATAGCACTGTTTTCTTCTGAATGGAGAAGAAGTTGGAAAAATCACCCTCGAATAATGAGCATTCCGGTCGCCCGACTGTGTTCTGTGACCGTGGGCATTTTGTCCAGTACGGTCGAAAGAACTTCGGTATAATTTAAAGGTGTGGTGTGGCCTCGAATACTTCCACTGTGTTCAGCATTGGTGAGGATCAGGCATCATTGTTTTATTCAGTGCGTCCTCAGACTGAGCACGCCCCCCACTATCAAGTGGATCAGACTGTTGAGTCGTTGGCTCCGGATAGAGTCCTCCACGATAACCTCGTTTTCTGATGTTTTTTGAGTCAGACTTTTGATCTGGTGTGTGGTTCCTCAAGGTAACCTTTTTATGCTGCGTATTTGACCGGAAGGTATCAGAATTTATGACTGTTCTGTCAGACCAGTCCACTCATCCTCACTTTATTCCCCCTCTGCTGATGATTTCCTTTTCTTCAAACCAAGCCAACTGATGCTCATTAGCGCTTCCACTCGACAAATTGGCCACCAAGCTGCTTTGACGAGCACCCTCTCAGGTCTGGAACTGGATGTGCATTGTCTTTGAAACGCGCCGTCGCGATCTCAGCTTTATCCTTCACCTGAGTTCTCTCATATATAATCCTGCAGATCAGCAGTACTTTCTCAAGGCCTCCGATGACGACGCAATCGATTCTGGTGGTCATTCTGGGGTGAGGGGGGGCATAGCGAACTCTGGGAAAGAGCCTGCTCCACTGTTCCCCTAATGAATGGTCTTCTATGTGTAGTCAGACTTGACGCAAATGCTTTGAAGAACGCCTTACAATGTCCTATTTGATCTTCTGGAACAAACTAAACACTCGGACCTCGTTGCGCTTGTCGATGTTGTGAACGCTGAACTCAGTCATTTTACTTCAGGGCAGAAGCTAAGTGTGTTCAATGTCTCGGTTTGACTCACTAACAGCAGTGATCTACTGTTACGGTTAGTTGCCTCTCCATGGGCTCTGTCTGTCGAATCGTGCACAAACGACGGCAATGCAGAGACCACACTCTGCAATAGAACCATGAACGCAACGAGATCACATCGCAGTCAACTGTCGGTGGCGCCGCCCTACTAACTATTATCATTCATTCTGGAGCTATGAACTGGATCCGGATCGTGCAGTTGTTCGTGTCCGCTTTCTTTTATCGTTTATTTAGAGATCTCCTATTCGCAAACACAAACCACCCTGTCGAAATTTGAGTAATGATGGTAGACGGATCATCTATCGAACAGCACTGACGGTTAACCTGTCCAGGTCGCCACAGTGGAGCGACCCGAACAAGCACTAGGCAAGAATGCGTACCTGAAGAACGTAATGACCGTCACGTATGGTGTATGTTTAAGCAACACTTCGTTCGCTCTTTTCACTTACGTGCGCAAAATGATGTGCAAACAAACTTGTGGTAGCCTATGGGCAAAATTTTGAAAATGATCAATCGTCATTCAGTCATTCGATCGAACTTGATGATAATAATGTACTACTCGGAATTAGAGACTTCGGGTAGTCCCAGAAATTGTAATCGGAATGAAAGCTCCCACACAAGGGAGATATTGGTGGCAGATGCCTCCAGCGTACGCGGAAGACCCGCCTACTTGCTTTTCTACGTAAATGTTGGAAGGCTAAGGGTGGCAAGTTTTAGTCGTGTTAGAAAGTGAGTAGCGTTTCGTCAGGCAAAAATGGGCTCTTGGTACATTAATATTCTGGCTGTGACTTTCGTCGCGGATGCCAGATAAGGCACGCCTCTGATGTGTGCACAAAAACGTGGTTGGAGTTTGCTAAGGAAATTTTCAACAGAAGAGGGGAAAATGAGACGGACTGTTTTTTGTGATGGAATATGACATGAGAGGGAGGCAGGCCACCGATACCTTAGCCAAAGTGGTATGACAAGAACATTGACATAGGTTCAGAATTTCATAATTGTGGAAGTAAGTTGTCTCTCGGTTGCCCATGCCGAAAAAAGGAATTAAATTGACGAGCCTCCTCACGAACATTTGGCTTCATAAACCTAACCCACAAGACTGCATGGTCAGGCACGGCGTTCACAATCCATTGGGGGGCCGCTGACCAGTAGTGGTCCGACTGGCCATCCGTGTAGAATCCATCTATCCAGGATAGCCAGTGCGCTCTGCATGAAGTTACTACAGAGGCAGCGTGGTAGTTTAAGGGTTCACCAAGGACAGCGGGTCTGCTGCAGTAGAGCTGTCCAGCCTGTGAGTCCAGAACCAACAGGGCTGTTGTGGCGCCAGTGGCCGATGACCAAGTCGGCTGATTGTAACACTCGGAGTTAAGGACTTCGAATAGCCCTAGATATTATACTCAAGTTGAAACCTCTCACGCGAGTAGCAAGGAGAAGACCTCATACTGGTTGCAGTAAGCAGTTATCTTTCATGAGATAGGAAACCGCATTTGTAGTTGTACATCAGTATTGAAGAGATCGGAATCTGTCACTGGTTTAATGACTCGAGGTTTAATGACTCGAGGCAGTGAAAGCCGTGAGGAAGCTGACGCCTTACTCTCACTTGCAGCTCGGTTGTTTGTTTGCAAGGTGTAGGCACTTTCATATTGAATGTTCGGATATAGACGTAGTTATTTTCAATAGTTAGGTCCCTTCCCATCCCTTTCTTTTTCCTTCTCTCTTCTTTTATGGGGTTTGCTTTTTCTTCATGGTTGTGTGGTGAATAAGTAATGAAGAAGTTAGAAAGCAGACGTTTGACACTGATTGTCGAACGAGTTCTTTTGCTCAATCCTTACAGTTGCACAGACTTAGATGGTTAGGTCATGTATTGTATTAAGGATGCCAGCTAGTCTTTTGCCAAAACGAGCACTCTTTACTGACGCTGCGGCTGACTGGCGTAAGGTACGAGGTAGAGGAATGATGACGTAGCGTAGAGAAATGAAGTCGTTCACCAAGGGGTTGGCCACCGTAGATCGAGTTCGTCTCCCGGGCTGGGGCCCTCGTGATTCACAGAGTCGGTGGCTGGAAACCCTAGGTGAGATGGCGGCTAATCGAGCTCAGTGGCGTGAATGTTTTTGTTTGGCCGAGTTGTCTATGGAGTGAGTGCATTTAATGACGCGGGACAGCGTAAGCCGTAAGGAGGCTGTCTTGCTGATGACGCCTTACTCTCACTTGCAGCTCGGTTGTTTGTTTGCAACGTGTAGGCACCTTGATGTCAAGTGTTTGAATATGGATGTAGCTGTTTTTAGTAGTTAGATCCATTCTTGTCTCCTTTTTCCTCTCATCTATTCCTGTACAGGGTTTGCTTGTTTCTTCATGGTTGTGTGGCAGTTAAGCATTAGTGTGAACCACTGGTGTATTGCTGTCTATGATGATGATGGTACACGGGATCTTTTTTGGCATTTGATAGGATGTGAGTTGTTCGGTGCAGTACAATGAAGTTATGTTAGAGGAACCCATTTTTTCCCGTCCGAAACCGCCTCCTTCCTCAAGAAAACGATCCTATCCAATCATATTAAGCGGAAATGTCGTGAGTATTCGAGAGGTGACCTTCACTATTTTTCGCCTGCCTGGCCTCCATTCTGCTGTGCTCTTTGGTGGCTTAGTGACCTCAACTACTTTTTTTGCTGTCTGTTCTCCGGTTTTCTGGTTCGACAATGTTGGTAGGTCACTATGCACCCTCTAAATACCATGCAATTTTCTCCTTGTCCCATACGTTGTCGGAGCAGAGCAAGATTGCTTTTAGCACCCGTCTTTTGGTTTGTTTTGGGCGCAGTTAACGGCGACTGCCGCGTATTTTTCGGGACCATGATTTGCCGTGTCAGTCATATCAAGGAGGAGAATCTGATTCCCTTTCAACCGTCTTATTACACCGTGGACGAAACAGCGTGTTGAATCAAGGGTTTACAACAGGTTAACTGACGGATAAGTGAGATTTAGTGCTGCTTCGTTCCATAAAGTGTGCCACATCGTCTTTTTTTTGTAGGGTGTGGATATGAGTACAGGTTTTCGCGGCACTGTTGTTTGGACTGGTCGAAGGTCGAGTGGCTTAGAATGCTTACAGATAAAACGAATTGTATGTTCATTTTGGATAAGAGTCCGTTGGACACAATCAAGCTGCTCAGAACTATGCTTATCCGAACAGATTTCACGGATTCGATGAGATGTTCCCATAGGCCGACGTTTGTATACGACAGGCGCAAAGCTTTTAAATTGCAATAACTAGATAATCCACGTCCTTTAGAAAGTGCTTCTAAAAAGAGATCCATCTTCACATCTAGTGACTCTGGCATTCAGAAAGGATATCTGATTTTCCTCCTTGATTTCAGTGGTAAGTTTGATGTTGGGATGCAAGCTGTTTAAACGTGTGTACCTAGTTTCTATGTGGTTACACGACTCATACACTACAGCTATGTTGTCAACGTATCTTTCGTAAAAATATACCGAACTGACAATGTTTTGTGCTTATTTCTCAAGAGAAACCATGAAAATATCAGCTAGCATAGGCTCAAGATGGCTACCCATGGCCATACCGTCTACTTGGCGATAAATTGCATGTGGAAAAGGTAGTTCACGAATTTACGTCTCGTCCCAACGATTGGATAGATGGGCTGAAGACTGAGGGAAGGTTCAGTTGACCTGAGCCAACTCGTTCAGCTGCGTGATGAAGGTTGTTTGGTTAGTTGTGTCGTTCCAGACGGAATCCGGAGTGGCATTGGAGCCTAAAGTATTGAACCATAACGAATCCCCAGTTCCGAACCGTCTTTTGCCAGCACGTTTGAAAGATGGTGGTACAGGCTTTCTGAACTGACCTCAATCCTCCATTCCGCACGAAAAACTGAAGAGATGCCTCATATCTAGGACTTGTCAACAGTCATTCCCATTTTCAAAAATTCTGTCGGGACCTCGTATAAGTACCACAGAGGTACTAGCCGCTTCTCTATCGCATCCAAGATGCTCATGGGCCTCATAATGCGATTGCTCCCGAAACACAGAAGAAACCAAACAAGGACATACAAGTTCCCTAATCAGCCGCGTGTGTACTGCTTACTTCTTTTCCGCGTGACAAACACTGGAAGGTTAACGCTTCTCTTAGTCAACGGTCATGGTATTTTTAGACCTCAAGGTTGCTTTTGACTCGGTTGCTCGACACCCAGTGAAGTTTGTCATTTTATTGAAGTCGCCGTATGCCCGCTCTTAGTGCAGAGTGCACAGTTGTAGGCAGCTATCTCGAGCGTTCTCCACTTCAGTTGACGTTTGACCTGGGTGTCCGATCTCCTTCTTCCTTTTCAACTTTGTGATAAATGGTAGTGTGAAAGGTGCACTCAGAGATTTCAGGGATCTCAGAGTGCAGTCTCTGTCAGGTAGTGGATTGACTGATTTATTTAGTTCTGTCGCAAAAAACATGTGGATCATACTGGTCCGTATGGTATGCACCTTTCACTTCTAAAATATAGCACATTGTTACATGGTTGACTTAGTAATCACTTCCTCGTTATTACCGACAGGCCGCTGGAGACTGTCGATCACTTCTACCTGGGTAATGTAATCTCATCAGCTTGTTGATTTCTTGAAAAGATATTCACAAAGATGGCGAAATTCACCCAGTGCATTCTCCAACATTCTTCTCATGTGACGTCGCGGAGACGTCTATTTATCGATCGAAGACTTGGTTTAAAGCGTGCACATGCCCTCAGTTTTCCTTTATGACACGGCCCATCTAAACTTTCGGTCTTTGTCCACCGTTGTCTCCGATATTTAGTTTGTATCAAATGGGCTGACAGTCCGTGGACATTTATTTGGGAAGTGTGAAAGTTCGCGACCGATAACCTGGACAGTGAGCGTGCTGTTGGGTCACATTCTTCATATACCGACGGGGCGCCTGCTGGATTGTGGATCGTTCAGCATGTTCGCTGGTGGTTGGACAAAACTGCAAGGCGGCCAAGCGATTGCCTGGTCACGGACTATGATAGCCTTGACCTTCCCGCTGGACAAGATTGGTAGGTGCCGTCTCTCTGATTGGAGAGTTCGCCACCATACATACAACTGGTTGTAAACACTCTTTGGCATGGCATTGCGTCAAAGTCGGTGACCTGTTGACTTTCCTGCTTCCTGTAACTCGTTTGTTTGTTTATTTTCTTCACCTTTTCGCTCTACGCTTTCGGTTATTTATTACTCTACAACTTCGTGAACCATTGTAAGGATCAACTGCAGCCACAACGATATTAACCACAGATATGGCTTAAAGTTGAAAGTAGTGTAATGTCCACGTCTCAGCTATTTCCCACTTGATAGTTTGAGATAACTCACCGGTAATAACACTGACCACCAGTCATATAGTTATCTGTTAAAGTTCCGTCTAATTCCGATGCTCCTAACACCTAGGGGACAGGCTGATAGTATTTACTCCTCCACATTTAACGGAATACTGGGCTGCAACTGCATTGCAACTGAAAAAGTTACTTAGCCAGCTGTTTGCGATATTGATACCAACTTGTTCCTATTACAGTGGATTCTGCGATCGAGCTTTGCTTCTGCTTGGAAAAACGCCCTTGCGGCAGTGTGAACCGAATATCAAGAAGACAATCGCGGTACTAGCCCGCGTGGATATAGTCAGTAAGTTGCTGGATTAGTGGCAGGTTGTGCAATCTGGGTATGCCATCAAACACAGACATGCGCTTTCACAAACTCATAACGATTGATACTTAGGGAACAGAATTCTTAATCGCTGATACTTGTGTGGTAACTCTACTTTACGACCGGTTTTGTTAGCTGTCAACATCCTCTGAACAGGGTCACTGCCGGCTATCTTCATATTGCAGACCGAAACACCTGTCTTCTGGCTCGTTGAGTGCTGATTGTGGTTGGGCGATTTAAGCTAATCGGTTTAATACGGCTTATCCTATTGTTCCAGGTCAGGTTACCAGCTTGCACTGCTCTAAAT
This sequence comes from Paragonimus westermani, assembly GCA_008508345.1. Classification (NCBI taxonomy): domain Eukaryota; kingdom Metazoa; phylum Platyhelminthes; class Trematoda; order Plagiorchiida; family Troglotrematidae; genus Paragonimus; species Paragonimus westermani. The sequence continues at coordinate 19,967 of QNGE01002077.1, forward strand.
TGGACTGGTGAACTGGTTATCAGACGGACCTCCCACTTTGACTGGTTCCATGCTGGTTTAAGTTGATCAGGTTATAAATCATCACAACAAGTGTCCATCTTGCGTCGTTTTGCGTTGCGAGCCGAAGCTCTTTTCCCACCCACTTGGCTACCATTAGTTCTGTCCTCATTGTTTGCGGTAGAATGGATAGGATGCATCAAGGTCAACTGTTATCCAAAAAGTTTCAGACGAAATCATTCACTAAAAGAAGTGGACATTGACTCCAGCATCGTGTGTGACCACTTTGTACTTTGATTCCCTCATCGATACATCATGTCACTTTCGATGTGCGTAAAATCTCGTTCAAGGCCGTTGCAGAGACTTCTTTCGGGTTGCCTAGTTTGAGTAGATCTTCTCGCCTTTTTTCTATCTTGCAATCGATGTAACTCCAAACGTTTTTGATATGGTTTGTATCTGGTGAACACGTCGGTTAGGGGTGAGGCGACACATTCCATTTCATTTTCCTCTCTCCTACTTTCACATCCCACATTAATCTCTTGTGTATGGGCAGTAACAACGATTCCACTGTTCTTCAATAGTCCTCTCCGGTAGGGCTTTTGTTCACTACGTTCAATTCTTCCGTCTATTCAGACTTCTACGTATGTGTACAGTATCCTTTTTGTTGAGAAACGGCATGTGTATTCTTCTTAACCGCCTACCCATTTGTTGGTCTTTATACGCGGGACCTTCTGTCACGATGCAGCTAAATAGGCTTCTATTCGCCGGCCCACAAACCTTGACTATAGGCGATCAAGTCATCAGCAAGACCTCATGGCTCGTCCCGGTTTTGTCTTCTTGTGAATTTCAGTGCGGCACCCCGTAGGTACCCATGAATGTTTCTTTAAAATTGGGTGGCTTTTGTGTGTTTGGATCTGATGTCCCTGCGGTCAAAGCATTTTCATAATGTACGCACACAAACTGAGAATTGGCAGAAATTGTACGGCCTCCCCCATAGGCTGGCTGATTCGCTATCCTGCTCCTAAATATCAGTTACTGCATTCCGTTAGTAATCTGTTTTCGTACTTACTTCAATTTATCTTTTAAATTGGTATCTATTCATTTTTCTGCAATGCTCTTGAAATACGCTATTTAAATTGACCTCATCTACACATCCCGATGGTCTGTCAGAATTGGGTTAGCCTAATCGTGTTCGATGATCTGTCACTAACGGCAACAAATACATAATAACAGCTGAGTTGCCTCTTTGCTTGGCTCAATTCCGATCAGGCTGTGGTTATTCTCATACTACTATAACGGATCGGCGTGAACCCTCGAATTTGAATATTATGTTATGTGACAGATGTGTATAGAAGATGTCACACCAAGTGGTCTGTGAGATAAGTCTATCAGAGGTAGTTATGTTGGCAGTGTTCAATTTCCGACTATGAACTACTCATTCGATATATTAGGGGCATTTATTTTGTCCTGTTTTTATGTTTGACTTGAGCTTGGGCTTCCGAGTGCCTCATGTCGAACACCACTCACATTTACTCGTGGTTTTTGCGTTGTGATAGACTTCGTGGTGATTGCTGAAGCAGTCTAACTCAGTGATTTCAATTCTATGCTTTGTCATCAGTAATACTCATTGGCCAGGCTTACGTTTCGAGTGGTGTATTCCTCTTCGTTGTGCGAATTGGTGTGTTGTTTGCAGCTGGCGTTTTATATAAGGCGAATTTTCAACGTTTTATAAATTGCGTTTGGTCTTGTATTTGATCTCAGGTTTGCAAATCCCATTCGTGGAATAAGTAGTCATCGTTGTCAGGTGTCACTCCCATTCCTGCAATCGGACCTAACAGTTTCTTCGTTCGACGAAAAAGCAAGCTTTGCATCGTTAACTCACTCTGGGGGCCCTAAATTGCCAGTGTGCCTGCCAGAGGTTACGTAACACCATGAGGCTGTGACATGATCACGAGCTATGAAAGTCTGTCGCCGAGCTAGTCAAGGTTAGAAATTATCGTTTATTCAGTCAAGTATTGTGTGGCCTTTCACGTGGATTGTTGTGGACCTTGCTGAGCGTTACAGCCAATGACTTGCATGCACTCGTGAAATTGATCTTTCTCTAACGAATTTTTTTGTGTTGTTTGCACTCCTCACATTCATGTTCATTACTTGATCTGGCACTTTTTGGACCAGTCTGTGGTGGTGATGGTGGGTTGTCCGAGCTAGAAAACCAGTTGGCGCGACCTAATGCTCAAAATACGTGCAGCTGCGAACGCTGTAGAATGATCCTTTAGTTTCAAGACATTGTTACCTCGGTCTTAATTGTTTGTGCTTAGCACTCGGAGTCTTACGAATTAAATCTTATACTTTTCTCTTTTATTGTCATACTGGTACCGCTCTTTTTCCCATAGTTGTATGACAGCTAGGTATCGGTGCTGACCGCTGATGTATTGTTACAGATGATACTGTAGGTTCTAACCATTTGCGTATGTGTACATTATCTCGTTTAGAATATGCAGCAACAGGCAACCAGTTGTGATCAGTACGAAACGGTTATGCGCCTTGTCCAACTCTGCCTTCCCTACTTGAGCCTTGACCCGCGTTGGTGCTCATTAGGCGACTCCTTAGTCACGACTGGGCTTCAAATTGTCGATTCACACTTGACTATCAGTGAAGGAATCATCGATCCTGACATGATTGTATTCTGTACACGCGTCCAATGTCTCTTGGTGCGATGCGCTGTGTACGGTACCAGTGATTCATTCGGTTCCTCTTCGTAAGTGTTTTGTTTTCTGTTGATTATTTTTAGATTGGACAAGATTTTCACAGTCCAGTTTGTTTAGCTGACACATTTTGAGCGAATTGGTTTTTACACTTGGGAATTCTTCCTTGGCGTTATATCGCAAATTCAAAAGTGTTAACATCCTTGTCGTCAATACTGATGACAGCGAGATTAGTGCTCAAATCGGATGTCATTCTCCTTCATTAGTGACGCTTGCACACAATCTAGCCAGTGGAATGAAACACCGTGGAACAGTACGCAACATCACTCATTCATCGCACTTCCACAGCTAGCCCGTTGAACAACCCACTTACATTGTTCAGGAAAGCAGATTCTCACATGTACCACGCGGTTAATCACTCTCGTGAGTAACTGACGTGGGTTAGAACGTGTCGATCTTAATCCCATGTACAACCTTGATGCAACTCTCTTTTCGGTGAACGAAATAATCACCTGAACACATTTACATTACCAGATAGTGTGGTTAACTGAACCCGACCGAACGATATTCATCGGGTGATGGTTCCGAACAATCGATCGCGGTTAACATCACCCCATTTCTGCTCAGCTGTTCACCGTAGCTCTTTGCCAACTTCATTCGGTCAAGCAAATCCGAAGAGAACTAACAGACGATGACTGTACAAGATCGCGTAAACTGTAGGCCGCTGTGCACACCACGTTGCATCAACAGTGAGTGGATAGCCGGAAGGCTGCTGACATCAAGGACCAGGGTATTCAGGGAGCCGGAACATAATGTAAAAGATCATCACCGTGAACCATAACAACCAGTTGGAAACTGTGGTTGTTTCGAACCCTATTCGACCGACTATCATTCAAGTAACTAACCATTTCGATCCCAGATATCGACCCGTGATTTTCCATATGCAAGAACACAGGTGACTCTATCCCCTATTTTGTGCAAACCATGGAAGTATTCTTTAGAGAAGGCATCCACAAGACTTCCTACTCATCCAGTAAGCAGCTTCCGTGAAAATGTTCACTCTACGATAAAACATCTCGGGGGCTGCTAATTCCTCGGCTCACTCGCTGTAACACGGATCTACTATAATTACTAGGACCACCCTTTCGATGTTCCATTGAAGAGTTAGTGGATGTCAGTGTTAATTGACTTGGGTATCTCTGTTCTGACAGTCTACTTTCTGGATTGCTCCACGCATACCAGTGGGTAAAGTATATGTGGCGTACGGACATGCGGGTATTGTCGCTGGTTCCAATGCAGCGACATTCCGAATTTTGTACATTTGGAAGACTTCCTAATTCACCTCGATGCCAATTCATGTCGCTGGACTATCCGACCTGTCTTAGTGTTGCCCACGTTATCCTACGAAACTGCCTTAGTTCGCACTAATTCTCATCTCTGTGCTACACTGTACAAAGAAGCAGACTCACAGCTTTACTTCACAAACCGTTTGCTCTAGATGAAGTGCAGCATTCTTTGGTGGAAACGTGTGGAAGCTTTGGTATTAGTATGTTCGCCGAGCTTGGCATTTAGGTTATAAACGTTTCATCACCAAGCGAGGTGACATCATCAGTGCGTAAGTGTTTCAGCGTATAGTTTTGAGTGTGGGGTTCGAACAACTCTGGATGTCATCTCTGTATCGGGAGCTATTTTGAACATATGCGAGTCAAGTGGCAGCAGGAAGGCCGAATTACATATCTTCTAATCTTTCCTATGGTGGGCAGTGCCTTTTTACACATTGCATGTAATGATACGGTTGGTGTAAGGTAACTTACCTTTTAATTCTACTGTTTATTGCTTCGTCTGTGATACTTAGTCTCTAGGGTCCTGCTTTTAACAGCACATGATACATGTTATTGCTTGTTTTGAATTACCAGTCCAATTGAATCAACATATGACCATGTAACAGTTCTTAGGATTATGGTTGTGTACATTTTGTCTTGTTTCGAAAGAAATCCCAGTTCTGGAATGCTCATGAAAATGTTTTGGTGTGTACCTTACCAACTATGCTCTTCACGGAAAGCAATAAGTATTTCTGATTAATTCTGGCTACTCATAAGTAGCTACATCACTGAAGGAAGGTTCTGTCGAGTAATTGCATGTGGCCGTTTGATGTGCATGGATTATGTTCGCTTATCAGTTAGGTGGCTTTCTTTACGTCAAGTTAGTTTTACCGTAATCTTCGAAACTGGGTTGGCGCACAAGAGCCTGAACTCCTTTTGAATATCACTCGCTGTTGCTGTTGATTGTTCCCCCACAATTTACACCATGTTCCCCACACGTATTCCTTATTTACCACAGTCTCGTGTAGTGTTCTTTCTCAAATCTTCAATTGTTTACGCTGAGATACTTGTGTATACATATATACTCACTCGCCAGTTTTCTCTTGCATTTTGATTGATAGCCTGGAGCGGCGTTGCACCGCCGCGATCGTCCAGTTGATCAGGTTTCTAGACTGTTGTTCAGATATGACCTCACCTTCTTCGGCGTCTGTTCCATCCACACTTTGCCTTCGTCTTTCCGCCGCCAATGCTTTGAGCTGGATGCTTGCTCAGCCTCTCCCATCCGGTGAATATCTCACTACTCACCTCAACCCACTGTTCAACAGTCTGGTCGAATTAATTAAGGTGATGATTGACTGGCATGTTTCTGGTTCATATTTTGCGTCCGGTTCCCTGAGCATTGGGGACTTTAGCCCCTCATATTTTGGCTTTGAGTGACTGTAGTGAAACGTAGGTGTTCAACATTTTGCCAAGAGAAGTAGTTCGTGTGTCATCCGCCCGACGTTTGTATACAACAGCATGATAGTCACACATTATAACTGAAATATTGATCGCCTCGTGCACGTCTATGGTGAGAATGTTAGACGACACAGAGGATACATCAGCTGGTTTATGTGGATTCCTTCATCCTTCTCTTCTGAGAGTTTCTCATTACACCTAGGAATTACCATAATGTTGTAAAATATGCGTCTATTAGTTGACCATCCAGTAGCCGTGATTGGGCTGAAGTTGATCGGCGACCTGTGACTGGCCTCCCGGCTAGCTAATGTCTGCTGTGGGATATGGACAAGAAAGTGTGGTAATAAAATAGTTTGACTCATATACTTATGTGCACTCCGAGTGCCCCCCTACCTCATGTTGTAATGGATTTGAAGCGGCCTAAAAAACGGGGACTTCCTGCTCGGAATCGTGTGATCAGTAGCTAGATTCGCTATTTGTCAACAGAGAAGACACCTATGTACTGGAACGCACGCCTGTGGAGTCCTTATGGGCCTCTCAGAGATGGTGGTCGGTAGTGTGCTGTCAGGCACGTCATGGTCGCTTGTGACTTCATCGTCGTTAACTGACATGCTGGGAGCTCGTTTGCGTTCAGGTATTCAGGCTAATCGATTAACCCTCAAGTATGAAGGCTGCAGACAATTTAACTAAACATCAAGGTTGGAAACAGAGTGACCGTGTTAAAATGAAATTCTGTTTGTGTGAATCATCTGTTGCGTTATTTTTTCTATGGCCTCTGAGCCCTAATCACGTGACTTTAGTTAGCTTGATAATAGATAAGCCTTCCAGGTGCAAAACATCACCTGACGCTCACGCAGACTCTCCCTTTACTCTCTGCCGTCAGGATGTTTCGGAATGTGAAACGCGGATTTTCTTGCTTGGTATTTTGTGCAAACTTATCGAAGTGGCCGAAATGTTTGGCTGTCCTCAGCTGGCTAGCCAACTACTTAACTTGTTTGATCGATTGTGGCATTTGGGTAAGTGAACTTGTTTTGTCTTACTGTTTAGTCTAATTTGTATTGTGACTAGAACAGAGTACTAACCTGTGGTTGGCAGTTTTGCCGGAATGATGCGGGCACACGCACAGGTATTTTTAGAATTCCCCCATAAGGACTGTCCTTGGGAAAAACAAAAGCGACTTTCATTCCGACCTGTGGCGGTGAGCACACCACAGCAGAACGATTCAACCGGTTTTTTGCTGCGTGTTTTCCAGTTAGTATGGGCTAGTCTGTGTTTTTCCACGAAGCACAGTTTTCTGCTCAGGAAACTAAATGTGTGTGCGGGGCCTACTAGTATTGTGTCGCAAAACTGACGAACTATTTAAGGTATTTGATAACTAATGTGTGTTCTTCATCATAATCTTTTTTATATTCCCATAATGTTTGTTTATATTGCTCTGCACTGCTGTTTGACAGGTTTGATAGTTATGGAGGGTTGTATGCCTGTCCCGAAGGTGGCTATCAATGTTCTTGTTTAAAATCTGACTGATTTTTCACTGTGACGCTGTACAGTTGTATGCAATACATGAATTATTGATTAGCAACTGGGTTTCCTATGTGATAAGCACTGAGTAAATAAGGTTAGTGGATCGCATTCTCCGGCTTGTCGTTGTGCTCTAATTTGGGTCATATTTATTGTGTTGTGTGTGTCCAAACCTTGACAAATTTATGTCACTAAAGAATTCCTTTGCTTTGTTGGCTAGCGGTTAAATCGTGTGTGTGTGTGTGTTATGAATCGTTTGGCACGGGGGTCTTTCTTTGATCATCGGTGTCTATAGAGACTTCGTTTGACAATACGAAAGTGGCTTCTATAGGTGGACAGATAAATATACGGTCACACGTAGAAAGCTATAGAATGGATTTCATCATGTCACATATGAGAGCTGATTACATCTAACAAGATGTTTATTGTTTTTTTTCTGTCGTATGAGGTACGGTTACCGGCAGTTTTGCTGGAATGTCACCTGAGTTTGTTCTATTTGATTTCAGATTTCACAAAACAGAGGAAATTTCTATGCTCATAATTAATTGTGGGCATGACTAAATCATCCGTAACCGCAATAAGTGAACCAAAGTGGGCGACGATTTATCTATCTTAAAACTGTCGTATAGTTAGCTCAACATTCCCAAACTCTGCCTCTTTTTTGTGTCCTATTGGAATTATGTTGAATCATCCTCTGGAAAATTTTTGTCGTCTATCATATGGCAGTGTGTCATCATACAGAGCTGTAATCACATTGTGTGATAAGCTTAATGTTTGGAAAGTAACGATCTGCGTTAGCAATCAGGACTCTGGTAAATAGTTGTTTTGTAAAAAATTTTTTGTAGACAGTACGTTGTTAAATTCGTTCAATGAATTCTATGAATTCAAAGTGACTGAAATGTTCATGATCGCGGATTATGAATAAGCGTGGTTAGGGGTTCTCGATTGTTTCTTCCTTCAAAACTATAAGACGATCGGAACGCCAGCCATGCAAGGCTGCGTTTGAGCGTTTGGATATTATTGATCGATCATGCTTTTTGTGCGATTACTGGCCTTGTGATAAACACTCTGGTCTCACTAACACGAGGCTTGGGGGTTAAAACTCCCCCTGAGACAAGGGATGCACTACTGATGGGTGTTAGTAAGAGGGGAATTCGGGTCTAATATTTTTTTACATAGTGGACTGGCCGAGAGGCTAATCTGAATGCAAGAACTGTGGTCTAATCTGAGTAATGTTCATTTTTGAACATTATTATTTCTTCTCCGTTGCTTAAACCGTCACCTCAGGGATGCGTTTTCTGAGAAGCGGGCAACAATTAGCCTGTTCGAGCCACTTAATTATAGAAATACTGCTTACAATAGGATCGTCCGCCCCACTTCCGTTTTCATTTCAAATAATTGGTTTCATGTGTGTGTTAAGCTTTCCCTTGGGCTATATCAACATACTCATCTCGCTGATGTGACGATAAACTGTTCATTCATAAAACGGCCTGCAAGAGTGGATTGCTGCTTGTCGTTGAACTTACAACTTCAACCCTTGAAGTTCCACTGGACGCAACCAGATGTGGCCATGACTTTGCCAGCGTACCTCTGGGTGTTACACCTAAACGCGATACTCACAGAATGTTTATACCAGCCGATTATTTGATGCGTCTCTATGGATAAAGTAGACTAATTACATGACCGTTCTCATTACTTCAGATTTCGTTGGCACAGTTTGACGATGTAAGAAACATAATTTGATCGACATATGGAGAGTTTTTTTTTCGATTACGGCAACAACTCCCAGTTTTATATTAATGATGATCGAATCCTTAGTTCACTCAAATTCCATGCCCAATCATGACGGTTTAAAGACTGCTTGGCACAGCCTGAACACATCGGTTGCTACGGCCACTGTTGCAAGTTTATCGCACAATACGGACTCTTTAGTGGTGTCATTTTCATGCAACTGTTTGCAACATCAGTTGGTTTTTCGATTTGCACACTGATCACGAGATTTCTTATCTCGACGACGATCTGAACGTGTCCATACTCATGTCTTCAATTTTTGATGCATTAGTGGTCGTTGGGTAAGGCTGATTAAATAACGTGCTTTACGGCCTTTTTCATTTTGACAATCTCCTGCGCCCAAAGACTTTCTTTAATTGTACAGTGCCCTTTTTCTGTGATAATCGTGTGTACAACTTGTAGGCGGCTTCCAGTGAGGCGGGGGTATAGACTAGCATTTTTTATTCCAACAAATACTTTACAGTTTGAAAGTGTCAAAACGAATTTAAATATGATAATTGTGTTCGGCCTCGAGGTTTTCCGTTTGTTTCACTGACTTCACATTTTCTACGCTCATCATCATGTTGCAGACTAAACATTTTGTTCCTACATACAAGAGTGGAGCCAAAAACAACGTTTGTCTTTTAAACTCTGTTTTTATCTCGACTGTCAGTTCGCTGTGAATTTGTAAAAAAAAGTTTTAAAATTTACGGTTTCGGTTGGTAGGTATTTTTCTGTGAAGCAAGAATAACTGAAACGAACACTTCGAGTCAGGTGCCTGAAACAAAGAGCAATTTGTGTATGAAAGCAGAAATCTGCTGGAAGCAATGTAGCGATGATGCCCTCAGAATTTCAAATGGCGAAGCGGAAAGTGGGGAGATGTACATGCGAATTAATCCGTTCCCTAATTGCTCATTGAGTGTATCGATTCCATTTGTATTGATGCCTGTGCGCATTAGTATAGCAGTCCTTGTTGGTAGAAGGTTCCCTCTCCAATTCCCGTCATTTGGTCCAGATACCCTCAATATTGGAATTACCTCCGATATGGAAACGCCAGTGTAACTTTTGGTCTTTTTTTCTAGACACTCAGAGTGCTGCCCTTCGCTCGAGGATTTTAGACGCCATCTGTCTACTACTAGTCCCTTTGAATTGGTGCGCAGATGCAGATGCACAGACAATTGCACTCCGAACCTCTTTACAATCCCCGATCGCCGGCCTGATCGTGTCAGCCATAGGAGCCTCGGACACCTCCGGGGCAGATGCTCTGTTCGATCCGGGGTTGCGTCTTTGGGCCAGTTTTTTGACCGGTGACGAGGCGTGTTGGTCTCCAGTTGTGGACAGTCTGATGGCTGTGCTTGTCGGTCAACCAGGTATGCTTGATTCAAGTGGTGACCAGTTCACGCATCCGGATCATGTAGAGCCGCTGATTAACAGATTGGAGACTGGCGAACAGACCGAAGTAGGTTGATTATTCGTGTTTTACATTGGTGATGAAGTAGCACGTAGAAGCTGAATAGCTTTGAGGTCTCTCACGTCTCTTGATTACTTGTGAAACGGGTCGAAGATCAGTGTCCGTTCAGATTTAGCGAATTGCTGCGTAAAAAGCTTTTTTTGTTGGTTGCATTTACTGGAATCATGCCGCCTGTATTTGACATGAGAACTTTTTGATGTGAGCCACTTTCTGGATGTATCACGGTTGGCTGCATTTCTTTCCAGGTTAGCCTGTCGCATTGGCATAACCAAAACAAGACTTGTTCACGCACATGGCTTGCGCTGCATTACATCTTCCTGGAGAGATAAGCCCGGGAAGAATTCTTTCCAGTCTACCCGACTGATACTAGCTAATCAGAAAGTATCGTGCTGGGAACATGAAACCGTTATGTCTCGGAAACAGAAGATAGAAGGACTGTCAACGTTTGCAACGTTTAAATCAAATAAATATTGAGAATATATGGCAAGAGGAACTGCAATATGTTAGAGATGTTGGTCCATTTTATTTAGGATGGGAAAATTAAAAAAAAGCCAGTCTCACTGCTGCACTGGGACGGAAGAGGGGTAGCGTTCATTGGGCCAAACTAATGACATTGTCCTACACTAGCGGGCCTTCTAAACCGAACCGGTTAAGAAGGCGCTCACCGTACCCCTCTGAGGAGTGCTATCTGATCCGTAGACGTAAGCTCTCCTTGAGCCATGTTTCCCAGCTCACTCAACCCGTGTGTTTTGGTTGTCGTGGACCACCGACACTGCGCCACTGATAGTTTGTTTAGGGTATAGTCTGCTATCTTTGTGTGCAATCCGATTGCTTTGAGTCAGCCAAATGCAACCTACTTAGTCAACCAACATGGAAACACCTTATAGATTCAGTTTGTCATCTGCCAACGCGAGCAACAGACCTTCTGCTGACAAATAAGGCTGATTTGCTGCGAATTTATACCTCCAGGTTGAGCGAGGTCATCATGAGGAAACAGACTTGGAATTATTACATGGCGACGAACAAATTGCTGTCTTCACACATGTAACCGGATATACTTACGATCGGAGTTATACGTCTAAGACCTTGGTGGCCTAAGCAAATCTCTGTTTATTTGTGAAGACTCCATTACATTAATACGTAGTTGAACGATGAAATTGACGCGAATACAGTCTGATTTTTGTACGTTCGAGCATAGTCACCACAAACACTCAGCTTGAATACGGTAGGCCTTCAGTAAATCAACAGAATCAACCTTGTTCAATTACTCAATATTGCCATTACGAATAAGACGAACGTAGGTCAAACTGTAAAGAAGAATGAGTGAATGAACATTATTCGGCTGTCGAGTCGGTGCATTGCAGTGCACTCAGCGAAATGCCTGAACCTATTGCGACTTTCGAACTGGAACCAACTGTCAAACTAATGTATACAGGTAACATACAGGTTTAATCTGACATTCTGGTTTAGTAAACTATCAATGAAATCTCTGTTGTGCGAGTTATAGAGTGAACGAGTTTCGGCGTTTACAATTTTATTTGCTGCTGTTGCATTGGGAAACTTGGATTGTATTAAATATGTTACTTTGATAGGTTTTCAGTCAAATAAGTTAGTTACCGTATTCCGCCCGGACTAGTGAGTTTCCAGATGACACTGTCTTGATTTCACAGAGGAAGCAATCGAAAAAATGAGATCTCAAGGTTGAAAACAGCTGTTTTCGGTAAATCTCATCAGCCATATACGAATACAAGAGATTCATCAGGTTTACATATCAGACAAAAGCATGGTCATACGCAGTGGTGATAGGCTTGGTAACTGTGGGTGACTGTCTACCCGGATGGTGGTGGGTTTGTGTGTGTATGTGTGTGTGCTACCTCGGCGTGGTGGTCAAGCTTGCGTGCTGTTTTGATCCGGAGGGCTGTGCTGACTGGGAATTCGGTCCTTTTGGGTTCAACCTTGTCAGATTGGCCAAGGGGGAGCAGCCAGACAAAGTGCAGATGCGTGCGTTTGTTGTGCATGGTGACTGTGTGTTGGGCAAGATGCTTGTTTTTGCCTGGACTGTGTGTCTGATTGCTAGGATCGTGTGTACAGTGTTACTGTTCCTGTGATTGAGTGCTGGGCTTGTTTTGATATGGCTGTCGATCCTCTCCTTTGTGGTTGATGCTGTCGCGTCTGCGTGTGTGTGAGACAGCTGCTGCCTTGCGGTACAGGCTTTTTAGCCAAAGGCTTTGGTTGAGGGCCCTAATCGCTCTCCTGCACAGGTCTAGGCGTCCTGGCAGTATCCAAAGCCTATACATACAATGATGATACAGAATAAACCAAATACCATACTGCACCGGCCGTCGCGCAGGATAAACCAGGTCGCCCTATCTGCTACACATGGCAGGGTGAATAGGCGAAAATATGCTACTGCCAGACACTCACCCTCATACTTTCCCCCTAACCACGAGCCCCCGAGCAGATAATGCTCAATTAGATTTCAGGGCCCAGAAGACCAACTGGAGACAGGCCCGGGGATACAAGACGCTTACGATTGGGACGTGGAACGTGCGCACTCTGCTGGATCGATGCAGCGCCACAGAACGACCGGAACGACGCAGCGCCCTGATCGCGATGGAACTGCGCCGATATGGAATCGACGTAGCAGCCTTGAGTGAGACAAGGCTTGCAGACCAAGGTAAGTTGCGGTAAGAAGACGCTGGGCACACTTTCTACTGGATAGGTTACCCGGCAGACAGTGGTCCAGAGCATGGTGTCCGTTTTACAGTCGCTGATCGCATCGATGCTTTGATGATAGGCGAACCGCACGGCATCAGCCCTCGAATGCTGTCGATGCGCCTGCGACTCGGTCGAGGTAAGTGTGCTACATTTGTTAGTGCTTATAGTCCAACTATGTGTCACACTGATGATACAAAGGACCAGTTCTATGATCAGCTGTCCGCCACAATCCGGTTGGTGCCGGTGAGTGACCGACTGTTTGTGTTGGGTGACTTGAACGCTAGAGTTGGTCGCGGCTCGGTAGCTTGGCCGGGAGTCCTCGGACCCTACGGCATTGGTTCAGTCAACGAAAACGGTGATCGTCTGCCGCACCTATGTGCTACTCACGAGATGGCTATCATGAACACCCGATTCCAGATGGATGCGAACGACATCACGACGTCGACTCATCCACGAAGCGGTCACCATCATCTGCTTGACTACGTGATTGTGCGGCAGCGTGACATTCGTGAAGTTCGCATCACTCGCGTGATGCGCGGTGCTGAATGTAGCACGGATCATAGGCTGGTCAGGACCAAATTGTTAATCCATTTACGCAAGTCCGTCTATTGTAGATCTTTTGGGCAACGGCAGAAGTTGGATATCAGGTGGTTGGAGAACTGGGAAACGAAGACTGCCTTTCAACGTGCAGTCGTCGCCCG